>VWYK01069677.1:162218-238423 GCA_013399775.1 Semnornis frantzii
AAAAAAAAAAAAAAAAAAAGCCATTAAATTGAATTTTAGTCCAGTTATGATCATTTCCACCACTACGAAGTCTTACTCCTTCTTGTGTCTATGTCTCTGGCTTTCGGGATCAGTAGAAACATTGAGGGGTTTGTATTTTTCAGGTGAGGTAAATATTTGCTGCTGCTGCACAAGGGCTTCTAGTCACAAGCAATGGTTTCCTTTGCAAGAGGGATGATGACAATGGCAGAGGGCATTTGTGCTTTGACAGGACTGTCTAATAACTGTTGTGTAGCTAATGTAGTATTTGATGGGTGCTCTGAGATGCAATCCAGTGCTACTCTCTGCTTTAATATTATTGTCAGGTGAACTGAGATTTCCATTAAGATCAGATTACAGGAGAGAGAGAGAGGAATGCTTGCCTGTCTGCAGGCACACATTCCAGATGCACTGCTACTGGAAGTCTGTGTTTCCAAGACCAGCATGGCAGCAGCATCAGAAGCTGCTGCGTGGGGTCTGCCATTTCAGTTTAGGATCCAGTACCTTGTTTAGAGATGAAACAATAGACAAGAAGCCCCCACTGGGCCATTGGTCAGTGACAGCATCTAGCAGCACCACTGAAAATGATGAGGTTTTGGTCCATAGCAGTGGTTAGTTACCTGCTTGTTCTGATGACCATTACAAGAAGATTATTTAAAACCAGCTCACCAAAAGATCTGTATATGCCCTAAGCCAGCTCCTCCATGGATTCTTTGCAATGGGCAGTGCCTTCATTAAGCAAGAGGAAATGCCTTGCTGGAGTAAGTAAGGATTGCTTCAAATTGTCCTATGAATCTGGTGGCACAAATTGCAAAGCAGGGAACAAAGCTACTGAGGCTGTCTCCCTAGGAGGAGTTTTCTGCACCTCTGGACTTGGCCTCGTCTCACAACTCAGTTCTGTTGCCTCCTGTTTTGCACGGTGGCCTTCTCTAACTGAGCCACTCTTCTCTTTGTGTGTTGTGTGTGTCGCTGTGTTGCCTCACTGCTGCTCTCACTCTTGCCACTGCTGCCTGTACTGGCACTCTGGGGACAGACACAGGCTGTGCCCATGGGCAGCGAGAGCGTGGAGTCGGTGCGGCGCGCGAATGGCTTGTGGAGCAGAGAGCCCTCGGCGTACAGCACGGGGAATCAGATCGGCCGCCCCAGCCTGAGGGTAATGCTGCAGTGGGAAAGAGGACACGAGAGAGGCTTTGGGTGTGATGATGTCAGAAAGCAGCAAAATGGCTTCTTCTGGTGCCATCACTAGCAGCCTCTTGTATCCTCTTTGCTGACTCTCCTCACCAAGCACACAGCCCTGTCCCCAGCATGAATAGCAGTTTCATGTTGTACATTCTGTGAGCTGTCCCTGTGCCTTTTCCCGTGGCTGGCCTGTGCCACCTCCATTCGAGACCTCCCAAGGAAGTGCATGTATGTCTGGTAGCCTGGTCCTGTGTATGGAGAGACAGGATAGGAAAGTGCCTTGAGACAGTAAATCCCCCACTGTGCCGTCTTTCAGATGAGTGCATTCCTAGAAAATTTGGTGTGTACAATGAAATGCATTTTCATTGGTGTGGTGTTGATTCCTGAGCCATCAGCCTGCAGTGTTCCTCTTGTCGTATCCTGAGCCCTGCTTAGTGGAGTATGAATAGCTGTGAATGGAAAAATGTATTTCATTGGTTTACTTTTACTTGCTTGGAGAAGAGCCAAGGGGCTGAAATCTTTTACACAGTGTAATGTATATCAGATCGGAAGAAGTATGATAGCAGCTGATAGATCCAGATTATGGGTGAGTTGTGGAGTCAATAAAAGCAGTGATGGAGAGAGAAATTATCTTACTGTGCTTGGTACTGGTGACTGAGAAATGAAATGTACTCACTCAAATAAAATGGGACTAGGATTTACATCTTTCAGGATCTGGTTTCCCAGAACAAAAACATTGCCTGAGCAGATTTTGAGCTGTAATGGCCCCCCGGCTTTGACCAAGCTCTCTAAAATCATGTGATTACAGGATGCCCAGATGATTTCAGTGCAAAAGGAATTAGCAGCTTTCAAAACCAAAGCAAAACCCCCTCATGTTCCACAGCAAAAGTAAGAGAGGGTTTGCAGTGTGATGGATTGCTCACTTGCCAAGCTATGATATCAAGCAGCAGAAGAGAACCTTCATTACAGGATACTTTCTTCTGTGGAAAAGAAGTCCTATTTACATATATGCAAAACAACATTGAAAAATCCCAACAATCAGGGTCTCTCTAGAGGGTGTGAGCAGTGTTTCTGCAGGGCCACTGGAAAGCTGAAGCCATACCACTGCAAAAGCAGTTCAAGCAAGTAGTCAGTGCTGTGTGTCTGATCATTCACAAAGGGCTGGTAACCCAGCTAAGGTTTGCATAGGGCCTAGTTATCCTCTCTTTAAGGAAAGCTGGCATAACCCTCTCTTCTGCATTTGGATGCTGCACACACAGTCAGGGCAGCACACAGCTGAGGCCATGCTGTTGCAGTATGTTTGCTGCAAACCTCTAAGAGCTGGAGCTGCTCTGGTCCTGATTAGCCCTGGACAACTCCCGCCACAGAACTGCATCAGAAGAGAAACATTAAGACGGAAGTTTCTAGAGCAATGTTACCATAGCTGCAGCTCACTTCTTTTCTGCTGAAGAGAAGGATGTTTATGTGCAGGGAATGTAGCAGCACAGTCTGTGGTGCCATGAGAAGCATCACAAGCAAGAAGCTTGACTTGCTTACCAAATCAAGAGGTGATTGTGAATGGCAGTCTAAAAGTCACAGTCAAGAGATGACAGTGCGTCATTCCATGCTAGTCTGGGGAGAGAAAAATAGGCACTAAATCACACCTGAGCAGGATTCCTGGATTGAGCAACTATATAGCCAAACCAAGAAAATACTGTTCTTGGTTTTGTAAGCCTTTATCCCTGTCACTTCTTTCATTTTCACTTCCACTGGGTCTTGTTCTTCTTAGTGCTGCAATCCCGAGAGCACTGCATGAAAGCATAAGGCACTTTCAGCAACCCACAGGTCTCTAAAGCCAAAGACTGGACTGGTTAATGTTTCTCTAGGGTTGTACTAGAAACTGTGCTTACAGCTGAAGCACTGACCTGTCACTGCACAAGGAAAGATTGGACTAGCAGGACCTGTTGCCATCTCCCATACAGGACAAGGCTCTGACAGTGCTTCAGCCTATCTGCCTTCCCCATGCAGCTTCTGCTGCAGGACATGCTCAGTGCTTGTCCTGGGGAGGTGTGCAGTCTTCCTGCTCCTAGTGAAAAGCATCCAGCAGCAGCAGCACTCAGCCGCTGAGAGCAACAGTGGCCTGTTTGTTGCATTCCATGATGCTGCCTTGTGTATAAAGGGAGCACAGTCTGCAGGAGCTGTGTGTCTGGTGATGGTGAGGATGCAGCAGAGTTCCGTTGTATTCAATTCCAAACTGGCACAGTGTCAGATCACCTGAAAGAAAATAACTTATTCTGAAAATATGATCTGCAACAGTCAAAAAACCAAACAAGATTTGCTGATTTTTCAGGATGATGAGTTTCCAGGGAAGCAGAACTCTGTTTACATAGGTTCAATTGTCCCCTCCTAAAAACAGTGATTATCAGTTGTCAAAATGAGTCACAACACACTCGTGTGCATACCATCATTGCAAAGATGGCTTTGCAAATTGCATCTGTGACGGTTACCACTGTGACCAAGAACAGGGGTTCAGTTCAGGACAGTTAGTGTTAAAAACAGCACCAAGAACAGGGGTTCAGTTCAGGACAGTTAGTGTTAAAAGCAATATTTTATAGCTTGAACAAAAGGCTGTGCAGCTGGTGTCTGTGACGGAACTGAGTCTCTTGCGCAGGGAACACAGAGCAGTACAAATGACGCTGCTGCAGCCAGCGGGGTTCCCATGCATGCAGATGAGCAGAGGGAGGCACAAATGGTGTTTTGGAATGAACCAGCTAGGACTGAGACCGAGTGATTGCAGCAGCAGAGGACAGCTCCAGGCAGCAAAGATGGCAGCCCCTGGTGGAGTGGTTCAGACATCTGCTAGTATCTGCATGGAGCTGCTGATGGTGAGGTGGGGACCCCAAGTCCCCAGAGTCACTCCCACTTCCCAAATACTGCAGCGTTTCCACCTGTCCTGCTCTCATCGAGTTACTGGTTTCCAGAGGCCACCTCTGCCAGTTCAATCATACCGAAACCTCTCTCAGAGCCCCAGATTATTTCCTAAGATTTCATAGACTTGCCCATCTAAAAGAGATCAGTGCCTTCAGCCTGGCTTTGCGGTGAGCCACTTGGTACTGCTGTCCCTGGTGGAAATTTTTGCTCTCCAGCATCCCCGCATGCCGCACTTGGCGACAGGACACACACGCTTGGCGTTATGTAAGGTGCCGCATCATGTGAATAATGGAAACGCTCAAGGAAAGCCCTTTTTACTGAGCTATTTTTGATGCTCACTGAGTGAGCTTGAGCACACAACTTCCATTGTGAAAAACAGGAATCTGAGGCTGAATGGCTTTCTCTCCCTCTCTTGCATCTTGCTTCCTTAAGGGATTAAAGAGTATGTAGCTTTGTGGTTACCTCTGTTTCTTCAGGGCAACTGCATTAGCACTTTAATGTAACTGTGGGGAAAAACCCAGTAGACGAGAAATACACAGAGATGATCTCTTAGCTTGAAGTTAGAGCCCCACGCAGGCCTGCAGGGAACCCGTTAAGTGATAGGCACACATTGCCATGTTGCCTTCTGTCTTCATCTGGATGTTCTCCTCTGTCTTTTCCTTGTGAACATGAATAGACTGGGAAGTGCCCCAGCTAACATCAGCCAAAGTGCTGTTTATTAAATGGATTTACCACAGTGAGTTTAAACATTCAAACTAAAGTGTTACCCCAAACCAGAAAAACACTTTTCTATAAACCCTTAATCCTGCTCTGGTCACAAGTCTAAAGAGAGGCAGCAGTCCCCAAAGACAGAGTGGCAGTTGGAAAAGAAGCAGTTCAGCTTCTTTTATGCAAGCAATGGAGCAAAGCTGACCAGAGCAGTCCATTCAGGGGGACAGACAAAGCTTACTGGAAATGTAGATCTTCCAGTGAAAAGTAAGCCCAGGCAAAGAAGCGGTGGAAGAGAGAAGTCGATTTGTGTAAAAGATGTCCACAAGTGTTGTGGAAAGTTCAACATAAGCTTTGCTGTCCCTTATCGGAAGAGGGAAGGTAAAATCCTCAAAACAAATATCTGTGTTTCGTGTGGTTTGCAGCCTGAAACACAGTGAGACGATGGACTACATGGAGTGGATTTTTCACCTCGAAGCAAGAAAGAGAAGACTAAAAGGATACTTAGATTGCAAGGGAGAGAACTCTGAAAAACAAACATTTGGGTATACTGATCACTCTGTAAGCAAAGGCAGACTAACATACGGGACATGCAGTGCCAGCTCTTGAGAAGGGCCTCCAAAGACAAAGTTAATTAAGTGAAGCTGAAAGAGAACATGTGAAGGTGAAGTGACAGCATCCAGGTACCAGAGCAGAGGCAAAGCCAGGAGAATTAATTACAATTTCTGAGGAAAACAAAAATAATAAAAGCAAAATTCCCAAACAGCAACAACAACAGTGGCTCAAACATTGAGGACAGGGAAAAAATGGCTTGTCTAGGGGTGGTGGAAAGCAGAGAATGGGGAATTAATGGGAAGCTGGTAAGGTAGAATGTTGTTGTGGAAGCTGGTTGCAGAATGGAGAATCTTTATATACACTGAAAGGATCAGACCTGGGCAACTCAGAGTGCTCTGTGGGAGCAGGAGACATACTCAGATGTGCCCAGGCATGGTACTACAGCATCAGCTAGGACAGGTATTGGCTCATATTGGCCAGAGTGCAAACACCGTGGCAAATTACCTCTTAATGTTAAATAAGATACGCACAGGATATGAACATTTTAAGGTGTTCCAGAGCAGTAACATGACAGAATTTCAGAGCTGAGATGACACGACTGTGTGTTGCACCACCTGGGACAAGCAGGACTGCAGCAGCCAGAAGGAGCAGTCAACAAAGCTGTTTTTATTTGCCCAGTAGCATTGGTTTGCTTTAGAAACTCTGAGTCCTGTCTTGTACCTACTCGTGCGCAGGGGCTGGAAGGATCAGCTCTAAACTCACAAGCCTTGGGGACTTAAGTTTGCACTTCGGCTCAGTGAATTTGTCCTGCTGGCTCCTCAGGAACAGCAGGCACCATGCCAGCAGGACCTCTGTGGTTTGGCAGGCCATGACAGTGACTCTAGTTGAGTGCAAAGATCTTGCTTTGTTATCATACCTAGGAAGGAGTGCAGCCTGGAAACAGGGCAGGAGAAGCCAGAGAGACACCGGAAGCAATGTTCTTATTTTGGATTCTTTAAGCAGCAAGAAATAGCTCCTCAAGAACCACCTGCCACAGGCACAAGCCTTTGTTTTCCAGATTGTTTTAGGAGAATAACAGTCCCTTTGCTGGCTCTGTTCTGGCCCACTTAATTTTGTGGGGGAAAAAGCTCGTGAAAAACTTGTCAAATATGTCTCATGATTAAAAAAATGGAGAAAGTGGACTTCAGGCAGAGTTTATTTAACCTAAACTGCCCCTACCCAAGACTCCAGAAAGAGAGTGAAAAGCCCAAGACTTGGGCATAAGCTGCACAAGGGGCCAATGGAACAATTCCGCCCCAGATTTGGCTGCTTTGTTCTTTGCCTGTAGTAGCCTGCTTTCAGTCCTGCCCTGCCCAGAGGTGGGATCCAGTGTGGCCCTTGTATCAGGGCTTCTCACTGCAGTGGTGGCCAGGCCCTCTTTCCAGTGAGGAATAAAGACCCTTGGGAGAACAGTTTCTGACTTCACATTACCAGCATTGTTATCATGATGCTTCATAGTAGCTCCCAGTTCTGTCTCAAGCTTCGTTTTCACATGAATAGTGTTTCAACACAAATAAATAGAAATTAGTATTTCTGCAGGAGAATGAAAGGGCTGGGCAGTTCCAGCCAGGCATAATACAGGCTGAGAACAGCAGCACTGCTCTATCTGTGTATTTCTACCTGCCTGGCAGCTGTGCCCTGCAGCTCTCCCGAGCATGGAACACCAGTTGTATGAAATTACATGGCAAATTGGTAAGATGGGCAAGTGCTCAGCAGCAGCCATGAAATGCATATTTACAGCTGACCCAATTAATCCTGTTCTCCACAGGGGATAGAAGCTGCTATTTGAATGTAATTAATTGTGAAACATTCTGTAATGATGTTGTCCAAATGACATTGTGCAAAACGAAATTGTATTAAGCAGGCTGTGGAAGCCTCGCACTGTCTCAAGGTTCAGGGCTGTCTCACTGTCTTAGCAGCTTCAGGGCTTCCAGCAAACCCCAGCTGTTGGAGTACTTGCCAAAAGTGCTGCTGGAGCCATTTGTTTCTCTTTTTTTTTTTTTTTTTTTTTTTTTTTTTTTTTTTCCCCAGAGGGTAAATAATGTTGTTTAATCATTGCTGTTCAAGCTGACAGCCATGGCTTGTGGCAAACTGATCGGTCAGAGCCTGACTCTGATATCTTAGTCTGATTTAATGGCCAGATGTGTTGATGGCACTTGATCCACTGCTAGTGTAAGATGCTCTTCACTGTAAATGAGGGTATCTGCACATGGGTTTTTCTCCTGAAGCCTAATCTTCTGTCTTTTGCTGTTTGGGTTTTTGTGTTAACACTAATCTGTTTCATACACACAAAAAAATAATTGGCCGGCCAGGAGTGGATAGATAGGTGGAGAAGGAGAGTTTCTTTGCTACAACGTGAGGAGGGCTCTAGGAACGGTTCCACTGCAAGGAATAAACATCTTGGAACTCCACATATTCTGAGTGCTTGGAGTTTGGCTTCTCAGCCTAGTAAATGTGTTCCTCATGCAGCTTTTGTTTTCAACTTAACCCTTCTAGCTTGCTGTGGTCAAATCTCTGACCACAGTCCCCTGGAGGCTGGATTCCCGTCAGAAAGAACAGATCTCTATCTGTTAAAAATGCTTGCAAATCAACGTTTGAGTCATGGCTACAGAAAGGTGTAACACTGGATTTGGTCTCTTCAGGTTCACATTTTAGGCAAAGTGGATTGCCACCTGTGTAAGCTAAACGTGCTGCATTGCAGTCATAAGGAGAAGGGACTTGGCAGGAACATTTCTTCTGGCTGTTATCCAAACTTGACAGTTAAATAGCCAGTGGAGCTTTGAAAGTCATGGGGCAGCTGTTCAGCAGCCAGCTGCATCTCCTCACGATGGGTAGCTCCATCTGGAGATAACAAAGCTCAAGAAAAAAACTGTCCCATGCTAGGCCATGGCTCTGCTTGGTGCAGGAAGCTCTCTGCCACAGCAATGCATCCTTTGTGCATCCTCCTGGGCTCCAGGACTTGGCAGCCCAAGGCCTTTCTAAGCCACAGGTGGTGTGTTTGTGTTGAGTAGCCTTTGCTACTTATGAAAAGAGCAGCCAGATGAGTTATGAGATATTGAAACACTTTCCTTAAACTTGCTGCTAGTTCTTCATATTAGTCTCTCAGCACTTGAAGGACTAGGAGTATATCTGACAACTGACACTGTTGGGAGTGTACACTGGGAGTGAAAAGTGTGTTGAAAGTGAAGAAAGACCTTTTGCGAGGTTAATCAAGAATCTGAAGTTCCCCAGTCCTGTGTTGGGTGACAGCAGCAGCATGAGCTCTGCTTTTGCAAGGTGCAATGCCTGTTCACAGTGCTCAGACACTATTTGTCTTGGCGAAGTAATGGTGAGCTCAGTGACTGTGCCTGCTAGGAGAGCAGGTCTGAAAGAGCAGGGAGGAGAGTTAGTTACGCTCATCATCTTTCCTGATCTGAGATAGTTGTTTCTACAATTACACCAATAAGAGTAGAAATAAATTTATCATATTTAAGGCCTTGGCACAGGCCAGCTTCATCTTGCCATTTCAGATTCCTCAGGTGGTGCTTGAGGGGCTGCTGGTGGTCCTTAGTTTACATGAGCTAGGAAGCAAAGCCAGTGAGTGGAAAGAAGATTACTTGCTGCTATAACATAAAAAAATCAAAAGTCATGAAGCACTAAGTCAGTGCTGCCCTTTCATATCTCCACCTTCTCGTCAGCTTCAGATCTTACAGCAAAGCAGCTGATTAGCTTGCTGCTGCAGCTCTTCTTAATGGTTTTGAGCACTGCTGGTTTGTTCCTTATTTTGGAGATGTCCTAGATTTGTCTGTCATGAACTACAGTGGAGTCACTTCTGTGCTTGCTGCTGCTGCTGCCTTGGTCTTTCATTATCCTGCCCTTGCTGTTACCTGTGCTGGATGTTCACACGCCGGAGATAGAAACTGCACTTTTCATAGGGATCAAACAAAAGGAGGAGCAGTAAAAAGTCCAAAGAGGGAAGCTTTTTGCAGACACAGAAAATGTTGTCTTGCTCCCTGGTTGTAAATACTCCTTTTTTTGTCAGCCTGGCACAGAGGATGTTTTCCCCCAAACACTGGCAATGCTTTTAAGATGCTTCAGGGCTATCCCTTCTATGGCTTCTAGATGCTGCGGATGCCTGTTTATTGTCTGTCTCTTGCTTGCTCTTTGATAGTTGTTCGCTGTCTCTTGTGGTTTAGGTTGTGTTGTCTTCTTGTAAAAATACTTTATTTGAATTTTGCTTTTTGATGCATAAGGACTGATTTTTGTCTCCCTCTTTGTTCTGTTGCTGCTCTTCCCTTTCCCAAGTAGTCTTGTGGGTATTTGCATAGCTGGGGTTGAACGTCAGGATGATGCCATGACAGGACATGTGTTTTTCATCAGGTACCTTATGTGACTCTAACAGCTCTTCTTCCCTCAGTGTTTGGTAGCCCACATGAGGCTACCAGACATTTTTATTGCATGTGGCATCTCTGGCAGTGTTCTCAAAGTCTCACTTTTTTATGTCACTGCTCTCCATTCCTTGCTGCCCAACCTGACTCTCCTGAATCTGACAAATCTTCACCTCCTTCAGCCAGGAAACAGGACTCTTGTTCTCCTGCAGGGAGATTTTATTCTTCCCAGGGGAGATGAAAGGTGTTTTAGGGGGAGCACCACACCTTATCTCTGAAGTGAGCCAAGGGCAGATGCCTGCAATCCAAGAGTGCTTGAGGGATTGTATTCAGCATGCTGTGGTGGGATATTAAATAGGAAATCTGACCTTCCTTCTCCCACGAGGCCTCCCCTCTTGCCTTCCATATCCAAGTGAAGATGTCTTAGGAAGTGGTACCAAATTCATGTGAGTCTGGGGATCTTTACTGCTGGCAGCTTTTGAAGCTTCGACTGTAGCCTCTCTGCATGTTTAGAGCATCACAAAACAAAGCTGTCTGTCCTGGTGCTTGCTGATTTCTGCTCTGCACTTCAGGCTCCAAACACAGAATTGTCAGATGGCAAGGAACAGGACCAGGAGAGCCCTTGAGAGGCAGCTGGCAGAGCTGGCAGCGGGCAGTACGCTGGGCTATTTGCAGCTGCCGAAAACATTAATCAGTGCTCTTAAACAGCCCCTTCTGTAACGTACCCAGTGTATCAGGGATGAGTTTAAGGAAGACTTGTGAGGGATTTTTCCTTGGGGAGACTGAGAGATGAATTATATCTCTTTGTGAATGTGCTGACCCACAGCTGAGTGTTTTTGATTTATACCCTGCAATTCTCCTTGACGTGGGAGTACTCCTGGAACAAAGGTCAGCAAGGAAATCTCTGAACAATTATCTACCATTCTGGAAGGGAACACGGATAGGCCCTTTGCGTCCTCAGGCTCTTTGATGCTCCTCCTGTCTGCAGCAGCATAGCTCACAGTTGCAGATGTGCCGCTCAAACACAACTACACAGGTTTGTGTTTAGTAACTGATGCCAACCTCCTGCTGAGCTGCCTGCTTTCTGAGCCTGTGTTCCCATCCTTGCTTAGCACTGAGAGCTGCCCTTCACCCTACAGCCCCTTCTGCGGTCACTCCTAATTTTAACTTGGGGCTGGGCTGAGGAAACCATTTTTTGACACGTAATTGAGGAGCCTGGATTAATCCAATCCTTATTTTGACAGTGATATAAAGCCCATAAATGCATACTGCAGTCTGAAAACAACCTGCCTGAGCAATTAGCTCAGTAATCAGACATTTAAAAAGCAGCAGTAGAGGAGAAGAGCTGCGGGTTAAGATGCACAATTATTTTCTTCATTTAAGAGAAAAGCATGGACCATTTTAATTCCAATCAGGAGAGTTTATGTTTGCTGCAAGTACTCATGTGGATTGCTAAAATACCAGCCGTGGTTTGACGAGGAAGGACCATAGCAGGCAGGACTTGCAAGCTGGCAGGTAGCCATACAGTGACTTTCGTTTGGGGCCCTGTAGGAGGACACCCACCCAGATGAGCGTGTGGGGAGTGCTGGATCCCTGTGTCAGCAGCTGACAAGCCAGACTAGCAGCAGCCACGACACAGAGATCACATCAGCTGTAACCTTTGAAGCAGGAGGAAAGCTGAACACAACTTCATCTTCTAATGATCTAAGAGAGCTGTTTCATTTCTTTTTTTTCCCCTGCCTGGTTATATATAGCTGTTAGAGAGGGCCCTGCTGAGCAGAAAATGGAGCATATGATCAAGGGCAGTCCAGTGAGTCAATTTACTGACTAATGTTGTAAATTATCATGTCAGATATATAGACACAGCAGTATGAGCAGTAATGAAACCTGGTTTATTTCTTTGCTGCGAATTGAAATGAATATGTGATTGGAATTGTCACACCTTGGACAGACAAGCCAGGTTCTCTTCATCATCCCAAACAAATTGTCTTATTCTTTACATTGGCGTTTATTGCAGGAGCTATTCCAGGCTGAGACCGTCTATTTACAGTGTCAAACACATTTAAAGTATCCTCTAGAGAGCTGTCCCCTCGGGTGATGGCTTAATGGTTTCCTACTTTGAAATACCTGACCCCTTCAGCCCCAGAGAAGGGATAACTCCCAGCCCTCCATCCCTGGGGAGAAATCCTTTCACACAGTGCCAGGCAGGAATGCTGCAAAGGAGCTCCAGGATCCTGGGGAAACCATCCAGCCACTGAGCTCACATGACCTGAGGGGCATGGGACAGGCAAGGAGCAAAGTCAGGACTCTCAGTTGTAGGAAGGCAAACTTCCATCTTCTTAGGGAGTTAGTCAGTAGGAGCCCTTGGGAAAGGACCCTCAGGGACAGGGGAGCAGAGCAGAGCTGGCAAATCCTTGAGGACATTCTTAGAGCACAAGAGCTCTCTGTGCCAGGCTGTAAGAAATGAGGCACAGAAGGGAAGGAGAGCAGCATGGCTGAGGAGAGACCTGCTAGTGAAAACTGCAGGGGCCGTGGAAGCAGGGACAGGTAACCTGGGAGGAGCACAGGAACACCTCCTGGTTGTGTAAGGAAGGCCAAGGCACAGCTGGAGCTGAACCTGGCAAGGGATGCGAAGAATAACAAAAGGGGTTCTACGGGGACATCAACCAGCAAAGGAAGGCTAAAGAAAGTGCACCTCTCTGAGGAGTGAGAGCGGAGAGCTGGTGTCAGCAGGCAAGGAGGAGGCTGAGGGATTCCATGACTTTTTTGACTCAATCTTCACTGGCAACCTGACTCTGACCCACTCCCGAGTCTGTGGACCACTAGGTGAGGAACAGGGGGTAAAGTCTCTCTCACTGTAAGGGAAGATCAAGTTCAGGACCACCTCAACGTACATAAATCTATGGCCCCTGATGAGATGCATCCCAGAGTCCTGAGGGAACTGGTTGATAGAGTTGCCAAGCCACTCTCCATGCTATTTGCAAAGTCCTGGCAGTCAGGTGAAGTCCCTGGAGACTGGAAGGAGGGCGACACTGCACCTGTCGTTAGGAGGGGTGAGAAAAAGGACTCTGGGAGCTGCCAACCTGCCTGCCTCACCTCTGTGCCTGGGGACACCATGGAACAGATCCTACTGGAAGCTCTGCTGGAACACACAGAGGACAGGGAGGTAATTTGAAACAGCCAACATGGCTTCACCAAGGGCAAGTCCTGGCTGGTCCACCTAGTGGCTTTCTCTGATGGAGTAACTACCTCAGTGGACAAGGGAAGACCAATAGATGCCATCTATCTGGACTTCTGTAACAGCACCAGGCTTCTTGTGCTGTACTGGTGTCCAAGCTCCAGGCAAATGAGAGAGCTTTGGCATCAGGTGAATAGGAGAGGTTCGGAACACCTCTGCTGGGAGGAACAGCCAAAGGCAGTTGGAGTTGCTCCAGGCATACCTAACTGTGGCCTTTGAACACTTAAAGGGGGCTTATAAGAAGGATGGGGACAAACTTCTTGGTAGGGCCTGTGGTGGTCACAGTTTTAACCTGAAGGGAGATTCACAGGAGATGTGGAAACAAAGTTTTTTGCCGTGAGAGTGGTGAAACACTGGAACAGGTTTCTCAGAGGAGTAGTAGATGCCCCATCCCTGTGAATGTTCAGAGCGGGACTGGATGGGGCTCTGAGAAACCTGATCTAGCTGAGGAGGTGCCTGCTCACTAAAGGTGGTGAACTTCAAAGGTCACTTCCAAGCCAGCTCATCCTGTCACTCTGAAAGTCTGATCCCCTTACAGTCTGTCAGAACTCGAGATCTGAATGGGCAGAGACTTAGGGCAGTAGCACCAGAACTGCAAGCCAGTGCCATTCCTTGAGGGATGGAAAGAGAGCATGATCAATGCTATTGATTTCTAACCTCCCTGCTCTAAGATCAGAGCTAAGAGCAGTTGGAGAAGCATTTGCTGTCTGTTTGCTCAAGATAAGTCTCAAAACTCAAGCACTGCTTATCTGTTCAGCACAGTTTCCTCAAGGTGGTGTGTAAACTAACACAGAAATGAGCAGAGTACTATAAATGTAGTACAAGGAAGGAAAAGCAGATGGTCCTGCTGTAACTGGACCTGCCAGAGGAGCATTCCAGAGCATGCCAAAGCTTTCCTCTGCTGCTGTCTGAACATCCTACTGCATTACTTGGTGCGCAGCACACCACAGCAAAATGTGCTGTGCACAGACAAAAACTCTTCTTGCTGAGCTTTAAACTCAAAGGGAAGAGTCCCTTGCTGGTTTTGCAGCACCCATCGGGTTCACTTTCCAGCACCTCCCAATGTTTCATCTTTCGTGTTCTGGGCACTTAGAATAATGACACAAGCTGCACATGAGCCAGCAGGCTGCTCGTGGGCCAACACAGCTGGAGATCTGCAGCTTTCTGTGATAGCAGTGGGGCCTGTTGGATGCCACGAGCAGCAGAACAAATGAGCAGCAACACATTTCAAAATGCTTTGTGGTTCTGGAATCTCTCTGAGCAATGAGGAGCTCTGTGGATATCCAAAAGTGGAAGGTTTTATTTTAAAAGAAAAATCAGCGATTTTCTGGTTATTCTTGAAAGGCTGGATAACTCTGCTCTGTTCAGAGTGGTCTTGGCAAGATGCAGCTCTGCTTTTTGGTTTGTCTTTTCTCTTTTAGCCACAAAGAACACAAAGAGGTTGAGGAAGAACTGATTTTGCAGGCAGAAGGTGGAGGTCATGTATTTCAAAACCAGTGAGGGTGAAAGCAGCGTAGAGGAAGCAGGGAAGAGCAGAACTGGGAACATGTGAGGAGCAATGCATGGTAGGGAAAAACAGAAAAGGAGTCAAGAAAAGAGACAACAGGTGTGGAAGGAAGGAGACAGGGAAGCGGCATCCTGCCCAGAGAGGCTGCTCCAGAGTCTGCTTCTCTGGAGACTTTTAGAGCCTCTCTGGACATGTTCCTGTGTGACCTGCTCTAGGCATACCTGGACTGGATGATCTCCAGAAGTCAGTTCCAATCCCACCATTCTGTGACTGTGAGGAGCAGCTGTTAAATGCCATTTCCTTCACCACTTTGCCTGTGTTTCACAGCAGTGGTTTCAAACCAGCGTGCATGTGTTCATCTCAGAGGCCAAACAAACCATGGTAATGCACAGTGTGTGTGTGATATCCTCTTGTGCCGTATGCAGGCTGCCCTTGTCTGATCCTGGCAGAGATCTCCTGCCTGGTACTCACCAGGCTGTTAGGTGTCCAGTAAAGTACAACCCTGTACCGACAGGACTTCCTGTGTCTTGGAGGGCTCCTGTACTGCTTCATCCTCCAGTTCACCATCGGCTTCCCTGCACACAATCATTCCCCATGTGTTATCCCCCGCAAAAGAAAGTACTCAAGGTCAAGTAGTTATAGACCCTCGAAGTGAGTTCTAACCTCTTCAGTATACTCAAGGCCAGACTTCTCCAGAGCTCCAGCACTGCAAACACTGATTTAGAATTCCTCCAGGGCAGAGAGGATGAAAGACACAACACACATTCCAGGAAGGCTGCTGGCATAGCAGCCCATTACCTTGGTGCTATCCTTGCACTGTCTCCTCTGGATAATCAAACGTTTCTGCTCTCATTCTCCTTGATATTCTTGAGCAAAACTGGAGTTCAAAGAAGTGTCTGAGCTCCTCTTCCAAGAGCACCTCTTCACTGCCACAGCTATACTCCCTGTTTTAGCTGCCTGTATCTCTCAGGGCTGGCTTGGCTTACAGGTGCTGTTAAAGCTTTTGTCTCAGCTTATCCTTTAATCACTTGTGCCAAGTAATAAAACTCGGTCACCAGGCAATCTGTTGCTTAGCTGCTGGCCTGGGCAGCTAGTCCTTCTGGAGAGGTGCCAGCACCCCACCAAAGGGTCTGTTCATGGGCAGAGAGGATTGTGTTCTACATCTCTGCTCCTCAGAGCTGCATTCATCTCTGAAGGTGAAAAGCTAGCAGAAAGATGAACACTTTGAGAAGTTACTCAAGCTGGAGTTTGCAGTTTGATAAGCACTATGGAGGGAGCTCCTAACACGACTCTGGAACACAGGAATCCTCGCTGGGTGGGCTTCCTATTACCAAATGCCTTTAGGGAGCACAAGAGGCATTGGCCACAGGTGCATGTGGACATCAACCCCAGGGGTGCATGCAGGCAGGCTGCAGCAGGGTGTGTAGCGCAGTGCCCAACCCACTGGAAAGGAAACCAGATTTAGTTTTAAATTAAATACTGTTACATTATCCTTACTATCCATACTTCCAACGATCTTGAGAATTTGTGAATTTATTACTTACCAGAGGAGAAAAAACACCCCCAACAAATCTCTGAAGAGGTTGTGCTGTCTAGCTGCTCTGCCATCCAGTGCCATTGCTGTTCACAGCATGACAAATGCCCATTTTGCTGCAGATAAATGATAGCAGTTCCATAGAGCAACCCTTGCAGAAGCCAGTAACAATGAAAATGCAGAAGCCTCTTTGTCTGGTCAATTTTGGATGCACTCAAATGGCCAAGATGCATCTAAGATGCAACAGAGCCAAGTCTAGAGTGCAGGTAGCTCGTAAACACTTCCTTTAGCCCAGTCATCCTTCAGAGCTGTGTAAAACCACCCAGACAAGTCTAGACAGAGATCTTGACTAGATCCAGAGCTAAACGACACACAAAGAAAAGATGTTTTAGAACAGATAAGTGGGAAGTGAGGGCCTGGAGTTACCAGCTGGCCTGTCTGCTCAGGAGCTACAACGTGCACAAAAGTTATCAAACTTGCATGGGAGCACTTTAAGATTATTCAAATATTCTGGACTATTTTTAGCTGCAGGAGTTAAATTATTAATATAATTTGCAATATTTAATTCGTTTTGTGCAGTATTTGCATAAATTAAATGCATTAATGTCTGAGAAAGCTCTGGTGGTATCCATCTGCATTTGGTGCGGTTCATTCTGGGTGTTTGCTGTAGCAAATAGCTTGAAGGAAAGAATCCACTGACCGAGAATCTGCCTTCCCCTTCTTTCCAGCAGCAAGTGGGAGACAGACAGTGCTCACAAGGGGCACAGATGCAACAAGTCCCAGTGCTTCACGCCCAGCCCTGGCCCAGGTGGTGTCTGCTGTCTCAGGCCTGCTGTGGGGTAGGCCAAAAGCCAGAGTAGCTCAGGGAATCAAAACCTGAGCTTGCAAAAATCACTAGCAATAAAATGTTCTAGAGGGTGATCTGCACGAATCTAACAATGGATGGCATTTGTGAGCCCTGTATGCACAGGTTCAGTGCTTTCCTTTTTGTTATTTTGTAATGTTGATTGACAGATGAGGTACTCTGAGGTGCTCCAACAAAGTCATCTGCCACGATTACAGCTGAGACAGAGGCCAAGGGTGCAGTAAAACATCTTCCCCAAGAGATTTACATCTGCTTGGAGAGAAGTGCCAGAGAACCTGACTGGGAAAACCCCTGAGGTGCTCAGATAACCCCACCCATGACAAGGAGGCAGTGGGCTCGGGTGCCGGTGTGCCACACAGCCAGGGACACCCTACACCCTTATCTTGGGGCAGGACCTGCTGGGCTGTGTTGGCCTTGCAGCAGATCTCAGGACAGGAGGGTGCTCAGTCTGAGGCTGGGGCTTGAACACTGCTGTGAGGAGGTACAGGAGAGAGCCTGCTTTTGCCCTCTCTCATCTCTCCTGGGCCAGATATCCTGCAGAAGGGAAAAGAAAGTGGGACAGGTGTGATGTGTTTCAGATGTTTGAGGTCCTAAAGCCTCAGCTTTAGGACTCTTGCTTTATCCTGTTGTGCTGTGCTGTGCCAGTCAACCTCTGCTGCCTGTTCTGGCAGAAACAGTCCCACCTTTGAACCACCTTTGCAGTTTGCTCAGCCCTGCCTGCAGACAGTGTCAGCAGAAGTTAGCTGCCCTGCGTCTGATAGATTTCTGGTCAAAGCAGTTCATCCTTCAGCTCCAGGCCATTAACATGTCTTTGTCTACTGCAAAACAGACTAGTGTGCCATTCCTGCTGATGAACTGGCCCACCTCTGCTTTCATCAAAGAGACTGGCAGAAGAGCTACCCAGGAGCAATCGAGTCTCCAGACTTTGCTGTCCGGAGAGGATTTAATATCCAGGCAAATGACACTTATGAGACATGCACAGATCACTGTGTCTGGCTGCTTGAAGGCATTACTGTAAAACAAGGTGAAGAGAAGACACTGTGTCAGGAGCAGATCTGCAGTTATTTAGGAGCTACACGTCTCTGTTGTAACATCTATGATGTTCTGCAAAACAGCAGCTCCTCTGCTTCTCCCTCCCTTCCCCAGAATTTAAATATTAATTATACTATATATAAACCATGAAGTTTAATAAGACATTTACACTAACTGTGTCTGCAAAGTGGAGAGAAGGAAATCTTGGCTTACTCAAGAAAAGGAGAAGCTATGGGTTTGGTAACAACTTGGTCACCTTTACTGACTGCATCCTCTTCACTCTTGAACTAATCTTTGGGAAGCATACATTCCATTTAAAGATATTTCAAGGCAGGAAAATGCTTCACTCCATGTTTAAATTATATTCCTCTTTCAGTTGGATAATGTTCAATTCCCGCTCGAGGAGTGCAAAGCCACATTAACTACCACTTCATTATTGCATTAACAACAGCTCACTTGCTGTTCTCACAGACCGAGTAAGTAAATCACTCATGCCTCAGAGATTCCTCTGCTGTTTATTGGGGATAGGAAATATTATCAAACATAGCTTTTTGAAACAAAGCTAAGTGAGTCCGTCGGAAACTCTTACCAGAGGCAACAATGACCAACTTCTCTTCCACAAACTAAAATGTCACTGCTGTTTATGATGGAAGATCTGTTTTGCACAGAATTTGTAGGGTGTGGGAGTCTGAGTGAGAGGACAGTCAGAAAAAACAGTGTGAAGAGAGGTCAGAAGGCAGCGAACACCACCCTGCCAGGCAGAACGCTGGGTCCTGACGGAGAAACACCGTGCAGTAGGTCTGGTGAGAGGCTGCTGCTTTCAGGGAAACATCTTGGTGAGTATTTAGGGAGAACAATATTTAGGCCAAATTCTGGGGGGTGTTTGATCTATACTTTGGGCAGGTTTGAGGTGAGAAAGTGACAAGCCTGAAGCCTAAATTAAGAAGGACTGGGAATGGTACCTGATAGAAGTGAGCTTAGACCCAGAGCTCTTCAGGGTGGAACAAACCAAGGAAGTTTGTTAATGACCTATTTCTTGCCCAATGCAACCAAAGCTTTCTCCATCTCCCTTTTGGTGACTATCCAAGCAACAAGAAGACATAGGTTTGCTGTGCAAGAGCCATTTCTTTCATTCTTAGCAAGATCCAGCCCCAAGCAGAACCACGTGAAAAAGCAAACATGACTCTGCAAGCACTAAAAGCTAGGAGAAGTGCAAGGCATCAGAACACTGGCTCCAGGTCCTAGCATCTTATCGAGAGGTGGGAGACCTGAGGTGTGGACCTGGTGCTTAGGGACGTGGTTTAGTGTTGACTCTTCAGTGCTGGGTTGAAGGCTGGGCTGGATGGTCTTGGAGCTCTCTCCCAACCAGATATATCCTGTGATTCCCATAGGACATGCCCTGTTCAGTGAGAGGGAATGCTCTCTGTTCCAGGGCCTTTTCTCCAGCAGTGTCCAGGCATGGATACTGAGACAAATTGTGTTCAAAAGCTCCTTGACAAACCCAGAGGGACTCTGGCCACCACGGGTGTGCTTTCAGCTGAAGCAGCTGCCTGTTCAACAGCTGCACCTGGATCCGTGAGTTGCACCATTGGCACCGTCTGCAGTGTTCTCACACAGTGCCTTACACACAGAAAGGTGACACTTCCTTAAACAAAGAAATACTCCTTTCTCTTTTGTGGTGTTATGGCCTAGCTTTTCCTGCACCAAAAATCCAAACCACAACAAAACTCCCCCCAAACAGAACCTACTACAGAACTTTCACAAAATCACAGAGTGTATCTGGTTGGAAGAGACCTCAAAGATCACCCAGCACTGAAGGGTCAGCACTAGGCCTTCCTTCCATTTATTTGTTTTCGTTATGATTTAATGATCTCTGTGATATCCTGCCCCAAACTCAGCCTTTCTGAGATGAGCACATCTCATCTACTTCATTTTTCCTCATGCAGAAAAAGCTTTTTATCACCCCTACTGCTGCTCTTTGAATTGTATCTAGTTCTGCTATCTCTTTACTGAGTCTGAGAGACCAGAAATGCTCCCTGTGTTCCAAGCCTGGTCACACTGTGAGCAGATAAGGTGGCAGTGACATTTTCTGTTTAATTTGCCAGCTGCCTGCCTGCTGCTGAGCGGAAGACTAATACTGTTGGAATCATCTACATGGTAATTCCCCAGACTCCCACCTGGGAAAGAACTAATTCTGAACCCATTACTGTCTGTGTGTAATTAAGGTTATCTTTTGCAAAGTGCTTTACCTTGTACTTATCAAGCCTGGTTTTAATTTACTGCCATTTTGTTACTTACTCACTCAGGAATTAGAAATCCTTCTGGAAAGCCTGGCTTAGGCTTGTCCACTTGAATCATCCCTTTCACCTCTGTGCCTTTTCCCAGCTCATTTATAAACCTCTTCCTTGTTACTAATTCTCTCCCAGATTCGTGGGCATTCCCTCCTGCCACTCCTTCAGTTATGGAGTGGATCTTTTACTGCTAACCTCCACTATTCCCTAGTTAATCTACACAAGGACCTCCCCCTCATCAGCTCTTCGTGGAGCTTGATCAGAGTGTTTGGTGGGGAGTTAAAGAGGATTTGAAAGTCCAAATGTATTTCTCAGCCGAATAACCTTCATTCACATGTTCAGTGACCCCTCAGCACTGAAGCCATGTGAGCAAACCTCCATCATGATCTCCTCTGGGTGCTCCTGCTCTGGCAGGGCAGTTGGGCTGGATGTTCTTTTGAAGTCACTTCTAACCCTTAATGTTCTGTGATTCTGTGAACTATGAGGAGTGCTGGGGGACGGGAGGTGTCTCCACTTCATAACGACAGTTCAGGAATTAAGTCTCCAGATGTAGTGTGGTGTCTCATTCCTGTTCATCCCACTTTTACAGGGAGGTCTGAACCTGCCACGGGTTTGTAACTTTGTGCTGACCAACGCTGACGTGAAAATTTCTCCTGTGTTCTCCATCCTACACCTAAAATTAATCTCCTCTGTCCTTGAAATTTAATTAAACCAGATACTATTTTAAATCCTTTGCCCACCATATGTTGGGAAAAGAGTAGCAAAATTAAATTAATAAATCACACCAGAGAGTAAATTAAACACACTCTTTGAAGCCAACTTACCTCTTATTTTCCCCACTGGTAAGACTGAGTCAAGGCTGACAATGAGCTTTTAGAAGTGGTCAGGACAATGCACTTGGGAATGCAAGGCACAGGAAGCTGTGCAGGCGAGGCATGGAGGGGACTAGATTTTCTGAAGCTTTTTTTGCCTATCCTAAAGGATTTGGTGTGGAGCTGGTACTGTGAATCACAACCTAGACCTGACGGAGCAGAAATAAAAAGCTTTACAAAGATGGAAGATGAAGAAAGAAAACCATGTCAGAAATACAGCCCCCCCCCGACTTGCCTGTCACCTGCTGCAAAGCCAAGTCAGGAGCAGCTAATGCCCTTACTTTGTAAAGCACAGAAAAAAAAATCTAAATTCATAAAGGGAAATTAAAAATATAGAAAAAAAATTCTTATTTGATGAAAATTGCTTAAAGCAAATACCTGAGTATGCTCATTATGGTATAAGATAACACACATGAACCTGCAGGAAAAGTGTCTGCAGAAAGCATTTGCCCAAATCTCAGGGAATGTCATTAGTTTTCAAAGAATCATTCTTCTCAAAGTCTCAGGAGTGTGAACAGCTGAGAGGAAACCAGCAAAGGATCACTTTCATCTTGCTATTTATTTCTTTGCTTTGTCTCATTCTAGTTTGTGACCCTTTTTCCTATGTCCTTATGAAGGACAAACTGAGTTACGACTGCAGGCTCTGCAGTCCTTTAGAAGGATAAAGCCAGTGACCTTAGTGTCCACTGTCTTCCAGGCTTTGATTTTTGGTTTTTAAATCTGTAAAAATGCAAATGGTCTGGGGCTGAAAAAAGTCAGATCCTGTCTGGTTTAAAATGTATAATATGATTAAAATAATGACAGAGGTGTTTGCAGATTGGCTTGGACTATTTCACCAGTGACTAAGCTGGCAAACAGCGCAGGTGGAAGACTGTCTGTGAATACATTGTAGGGTGTGTCGGGTGGTATGAGCTGAACCTGCCCTTGAGAATGAAGAGTGCCCTGCGTAGGTTGCCTCCAGGTTAAAGCATAGTCACTATCTTAGGGAAAGGCACCCGAGGTCAGTTGTTCATCTTGCATTTTGAAATGTGAAAAGAGCTTGTTTCAAAGGATCTACATTTGGGGTTATTTTCTCTATGATCATTCCCTAAAATCCATTGTGTGCAAGAGAATGCTGGAAAAGAATCTGAAATGACAAAAACTGTATCTTTGACATAAGGTTCTGGTGCTTTAGAGGGAGTTTTTTAGCTACATCCCTACTGCCAAAGTAAACCACATTGGGGATTTTGCTGTCCCAGCTGTCCCCACATGCTCATGATGCAGTGTGTAGCATTAGTCCCTGCCTTCACCTGGGAGGAAGCTTGCTGGCACAGTCCACATCAGAGTGAGCTAACCCACAAGCAGTGTGGACAAGAAAGTCCCAGCAGCTGGGCTGACCCACAGCTCCCCTGGGTAGCAGGGAGCAAGGCTTTCTGTCCCTGCTGGTTTGTTGTGGGTGGAACCAGTTTAAGGGGTTGGGGGGGTCACTGAGACAAAGGCCTGGCTGCAGTCTCTTGGGAAAAGCATCCTCCTGGAGCAGGCACCTGAGTCTTGATCTCTGAAGGATTTTGTTGTTAATTTCCAACACTATTGGGCAATTTTATCAGAAAGGCCAACGACCCCAACACCTGGAGGTCTTTAAAGTGGTGTCTGGTTAGATGGGAAAGCTCCGATGGAGTCACGGCTTGGCTGTGAAGCTGCAGGTGCTGACAGCACTCAGAGGGCAGGCAGACTGCAAAGGCCCCAAAGCTCCTGGGCGATTTTGCTGCTGGCTATGGAACTGCAGCACCTCCAGGACTGCAGGTGGGACTCTAAGGACTGTGGCCTTGCTTAGCTCCGGTGACCCTTAGATGGTCACAACAGCTGCAGCTCAGGCATCTCCAGTGCTAAGTTTCTGTAAGTGTGATACCAAACGAGGACACATGTGGCAGGGTGGAAATACGGTGCCTGTCTCTTAATCACTTCTTTAGTCTTTGGAAGAAGTTTTTCTCATAGAGACTGGAAAGAAGCTACATAAACAAACACTTTTGGCAACCAGCAAATGGCTCCATGTTGGGACAAGAGCTGACAGATCAAGTCAGCAGTTTACTGGGAAGAGAAGATTCAGATCTGCTCAAGCAAAGAATAACCTTGAGGAGCTCATACCCCAGGGGGAGGCTCCACCTCTTGTACCAGCAGCCCTAGATGAACACCTAGCGTGAGGCCTGGGCACCCTGGGTGCTGTAAGACAGACATGGCACAGCAGGGCTCTGAACCCTGTGAGAAACCAGTGGCTCCTTACAGGCAAAGGCTGGATGCTGAAGATCTGAAGGAATGTGATTTAAACATCAATGTCCCAAGCCCCAGATGGCTTCCCACTCGAGTTACAACAGTGTGTAAGCTCAGAGCAGCGCTGTGACACTGAAGATGAATTGTTCAGCCCCACGCCGCACAGTGGTGACCCAGCAGGGCCCAGTGGCAATCAGGACTCTCTGTGTCCTGCATTGAGCTCAGCACAGTTTTTTTCTCCTCCCATAGATCCCTCAGGAGCAAGAGAAATGGCTTTTTTTTTTTTTTTTTTTTAAATGAATGAAGTAGATCTGGCAGCACAACTGCTGGAAAGCTGTTACCCTTTGTAATCACCTCTTGTGTCCTAGGCATGCTTCGTATCCCTCAAACCCAGGGAGGAGGAAGCACTCAACTCCCAGGTGGAGGTGCTAGGAGCTCAGCAGCACTGCACACTGCCTGTCCTGCATTGTAAATAGCTCCCAGGTGGAGGTGCTAGGAGCTCAGCAGCACTGCACACTGCCTGTCCTGCACTGTAAATAGCTTCCAGCTGGAGGTGCTAGGGGCTCAGCAGCACTGCATCTCTTTCCATTAGCAGTCAATGACTGGTACAAAGGATCAGACTGCTGGTTAGTGTGTCAGCCCCGAGATAAGGAGAGCAGCTCTGATGATACATTCAGGTTCAGTGCTGGAGCTGTACAGAAAGAAAAATGCAATTACTGAAAGAGGTACTTGTGTGAAGGACCAGTGATTTACATCATGAGGAGGTGTGCTTGGCCCTCCCTCCCCACTGCTGGGTTCAGACGGTGCGCTCCTTAGTCAACACCTTCCTACTCTGATGAGTTTTTTATTCTTGCAGCCCCTAGTTCTCCAGTAAGATCAGAAGGCTGTGGTTCAGTAAGAGATAAGGGAGTGCTCCCTGTGAGTGAGTGGCTCCCTGTGAGCCCAAGAAATAGTCATTTAAAGTCAACAACCAAGCATTTGTTGGTTGAAGAGGAAGTCTTTAATGAGGGAAAGCTACTGGCACTACAATTCACCTCTTCCCGAATGAAAAAGAATAGAGCTGCTTGTCTGTACGTTTTGGGTCCTTGGTGGAGGGCTGCCAGGAACTGTTAACCGTGTGCCATTGTGCCAGTGGCCAGGAGAAGCAACAGAGAAAAGGGAAAATGTGCTGGCACTGTCACAAACCTTTCCTCACAGAAGTATCTTGGTGAGAAAGTTCAGTGCTGCTACTCACCTCTCCAAAAATCAATCTTCCCCACTCAGAGAAGAGAGAAGGGCTTGCTGAGGATGAGGCCTTGTTAGCACACCCTGCTGCACCCAACTCCCTGTTACCACTATCTCCTGGTGTGCTGCTGTGAGCAGAGGGCTCTGAGCCACCCTCGTTTTGTAGATCAGAGGGGTGAGGCTGAGGCTAAATTGAGCAGTGGATACACACTGTGAGAGCAGGGGCCCTTGGGTCATCGATTCAACCTGGTTGGAACAGACTCCCTGCTGTCAACATGATCTCTCAGCAAGGAGCCCAGAGACAGCCGGGAAGAATTTGGAGAGTCAGATCTCTTCCCTGTGGCACTGGGCTACAGCTTGCTGCATAGGGAACTGAACCGAGTCATACCCAGCAAAGTTAAAACTCTGGTTCACAGGCACTGGTCGTCTCCTAATTTCCATGTCAGGCTCTCTTTTGCTGGTGAGTTTTAATTATTTGCTTGCCTTGGACACCTGGATTTGTATCATAACATAACAGCTGGTTTTCTCAGGTGCTTTGGAGAGGTGCACCCCAACTTTGCAAGTGTGTTGTGTGCTCCGTAGCCAAGTGATTGTAGCTCTGACTTGCGTTTCTTATCCCCCAGGAAGACGAAGTTGCTCGTGACAGCCGCTTCAATTTCAGTGGCTATGGCATGGGCCACTGCCTGCAAGTCAAAGATGGCACAGCAGTCAAGGCTGCTCCCCCCAACCCGCCCCCGGCACCACCAAAGGATGCAGAGTCCATCAAGAAGAAGTTTGTTGACCGTGCCAAAAGAATCGACACGATATCCCGCGCCGCCTTCCCGCTCGCCTTCCTCATCTTCAACATCTTCTACTGGATCACTTACAAAATCATACGGCACGAGGACATCCACAAGAAATAGGCGACTCTGGGCCACCGGGACTTCTGAGCCAAAGTGAGCCACGTGTAAATAACCAGGGAATCATCTTTCTGTCCTTTGGACCAAGGGTTTCCTTCCCCCCACACCCAGGGCACTGAAGAGACAGCAGAGAGAAGTGCAGAAGTTAAAGTGATTGCGTGGGAAACGTGCAGTGAGACCAGTCAACAAAGGTCCCCACTCTGTGCCCTCAGTTCTCTCCTTCCAGGTTCAGCATTGATCAGACATCTATAGATGGGGCCAAATTTTACCCAGCTTTGTCACCAAGATCTCATCCTCAAAGTGGAAGGGAATCAGAAACCAAACAGTTCTCCTAAGATGACTACCAAGAGACTGCGGTGGCTGCAGTGCAGTGAGTTGTAAGAGGACCAAACCTTTTCAGGATAATGTTGCCTTTCTATTTGAAACAAGTCTACTGAGCTACATTCCATGACCATGTCTGTAGTTAGTGGTTTCACAAAGGAGTCCTTTTGTGGGTTGCAAATTGTTTCTACTGATAGGGGAGAGGGAAAAAGAGAAAAAAAAAAAAGTAAAAAAAAAAAAAAAAAAGATATTTCTACTTTGCTATCCTTGTGGGTGTGCATTTTAATATTATCTTGCTTTACCAGACGTAACGTTGGGGTTGAACTTGTGTGCTGTGTGATTTCTTTGCTAGCTGTCATGCCATAACAGTGAAGCTGCCCGGTTTCCTTTTGTTGCAAGACAGTGCACTTACTTCATTTTCTTTCTGCCGGTTTTACATGCAGCTCGAGGTGCCAAATTGTATTTTCCCTGTCGTGCTACCCTGTGCCACACTGCTTAGTAAGGACTTGTTTCCTCCAAAGTGTAGCTCAGTTTAGCGTTGAGTTTCTGCTGCGCTGTAATCATAGCTGCAGTTGATAGCTCTGTAGGTTAAACACCACTTGTTTACAGACCTCTGGTTTCTCTCTTTACTCAAAGTGGCTATCATCAGAAATATCATCCATTTACCTAAGAATTTTGAACTGTACTGTGATTTTCAGACCCTGTTACCATTTGGTGCTGGATCTGTGTTACTCAACTCCTCGCTACATGTTTTAAAGTAGAAAAAAAAAAAAAAAAAGAAATAAAAAAAAGAAATAAGAAGATGGTATTTTTGCTTACACAGAAGAGGACAACCTGTACCCTAAGAGGAATCCAACAATAACATTTTAAACTAGGTGTAAAAGGGTTTATTAAGAAAAAAAAGATATTTGTTCAATTTCAATAAAGCTAAATGTGGTACTACCAGTTCCTCACTCATCCCTTTATTGGCAGCAGTAAGACTGCCTGCACCAGGGCCCAGCACTCCCACTCACAAAGGAGGTGAAAAGCAGCCTCCTGCTGCCCAACCTTGGCACACCACATTCTGCTGGCTGTCCTGAAGCAGCGGGGCTGTTGCAGCCCTCAGGGATATGTCAAGGACTGTGCTGGGAATGTGGCTAACTTGTGACAGCATTATCTGCAGAACACTCACCCGTGTGGAGCCAGGTCTGGGTAGGGGGCAGGCTGCTCCCCACTACCAGCTCCCCACTGAACGGCCAGCAGCACACCTGAGCTGCTCGTGTGTTGTGCCCAGCCTGGGGACAGCCCAAACTTTCTCCTGGCTTCCTTAGGACTTCACCACTTTGGGGAGCTGAAGGACGTGCTGAGGTGGCCTGTGCCAGGTGCTTCCCAGAGACGTCCTAACGACTGGTAGTTTAAAGGCAAATTAACTGCATTCCGTTCACTGTTCTTACTCTGGGACACCAAAACACACACTTTGTGGCTGCCCCCTCCCTTGGGAGATGTGGTACAGAGATGCTGCACCTGCAGCGTCCCTCACTCCTCCTGGGCTCCTAGAACAGCTCCTGCTGAGAGGTTGCAGATGCAGCTACCATGATCTGGCCAAGCCTGTGTTTGCTGTGTGTCTGTGTCCATGCCCCTCTCCACATGCCTGCCTGGAACTGCCAGGCTTTGTTCCTTTCTCAGGATCAGGGAAGGAATCTAGAGACCTTAACAAGTCTGATTCCCAAATGGCTCCATAAATTAGTAGTGGAAAGCTGTTTGTACCCTCCTCAGCTCTGTGGGCTCTCCTGTCACACCAGTGGCAGAACTGGTAACAGTTGCCATCGTCTGAGCCTGTGGCTCCAGGTGTAACTGACAGCTCCAGGGAGGAGGGTCAGTCGGGACTCAACACAACTGCCCAAACGACTTTTCTTTGCAAAATAAGCTTTTAAACTCCAATTTAGCTATTGTGATAGTTGTACTCTCTGTGGCATAAGATTTGCTTTTATTCCTTTTTAAAGTGGGCCAGTGTTTGATGAATGTGATGTAGTGGAGAAAAACTACAGAGCAATCCTAGTGCCACGAGCCCTGGCAGGGTGAGGATACCCAGCTGCAAGCTGTGCTTGTGTGGGAAGTTAGGCACTGTCACTGGTACACAGACATTCAGAGCTAGATTTTACCAGCCTCTCACTCCAGAAGCTTTGCTTTAATAAAACTGTCATGCCAGAGTTACACCTTCATTAAAGCACACGACTAATGCTCAGCACCCAGATGTGCTCAGTGAATGTCAGGGCCTATTGCCCATAGCTCCCCCACACCACCGCAGAGCACTGCAATGAGACTGCAGAACCACTCCCAGAGGATGGATGTTTGTACCTCCTTGCAGTGAAGCTCAGGCACCTCCAATGTCCACACCACAAGTTCACCAGCACACCTTGCAGTGCTTGGCTGTTAGAACTGACCAGATAATTTGCTAGAACATTCTGCTGACTGGATTTGTGATATGATGGCAGCATCCATGAGAAGATAGCTCTGCCGTTGCCCTGTGTATAAACACGTGAGTAACCTGTGAGCAAAATCCTCAGAGGTCACTCTGTATTGAAGACCCAGAATTTATAGCTATACATCAATAGGTGCTGAGTCAAAGTAGCCAGACTAAATTTTGGACATAAATGATGCTCACAAATGGACAAGGCCTGCCAAATGTGGCAATTAGGAATGGCTGCATGGTACAGAATTGTTCTCAGCATGCTGGGCAGTGGCCTGGGAACCATTACAGAAAGAACTTCTGATCAAAGAATGTGTTTGGCACCTGAAAGCTCTGTATTGGTTGAGAAACTGCCTGCAGATAAAAAGTCAAAAATAAAGACAGCAGGACTTAGAGAAGGACATGACTTTCCTAAACAATGCTTAGTGGGGTTATGAGAGCAACAAGCCCCAAGACCTGGTCATCTTTCACTCAGGGAAGAGCAGAATCAAGTCATGAAGTAGTTTCATTTCAAGACACCAGTGTAAGAGGAAAAAGAATGGCTTAGAAGATAAGTCCCAGACAGATAGCCCTCACAAAGCAGGAGACACAGCAGGAAGGAAGGAAGGAGACCCAGGATTCATTCTGAAGAACTTCCAGACTTGTTGGAAGAACTGCAGGTTACGGTCCTAGCTGGTAAGATAAAATGAAGCTCTATGGCAATTAAAGTCCTTGCATTTTGCTGTAAAACCATGGTGATGGTTTCTAATTCATCAATTATGCTTAAAAAGCTCTAAGCATGCCTTTAAAGGATGCAACAGCAGGTCAGGGCACTGGCATCCTGCTGCTACAGGCTGCACCTGAGTGGTTCAGCAGCCAGGGAGAAAGGTTCAGCCATCTCTCACCAGCTAGATGCCCTCATGTGGTGTGATAAAGCCTAATCAATAAAGGAGAGCTTTAAGAAAAGGGTTGTTTTAATAGGAGGAGAGTGTGAAAAAAGCAAGGGGCAACTGGAATTGAGAGGTCTCTTCTTTCTCTGTCCTCTTTCTCCATATGTTTTCAGGCTGTACCTGATGTACTGTGCCGTAGGGGTTAGATGGTGCAGCAACAGAGGCTTTTGGAGTCTCTGATACGAGACAAGAGCAACTGAGAACTGCTGGGGAACAGCTCCAGGATACATCTTGTCTCTGGGGTCAGGTTCTTCTCTTGTGCCATAGAGGTGAGGATTGAGGTCAAACTCCATTCATCCACAGAAACTGAGATTTTCTCACTCTGATTGCCTTCTTCTCCAACATGAGGTAGTGAAGGCCATAGGAAGGAGCTGATGGAGAAGCATTCATCTACTGCATGCTGAATTGCTACAGCTCTTCATCTTTGTGCAAGCCTGTCACTGGTGGTCGCACAGCAGCTGCTGACCAAATGTGAGGCACTGGCCAAAACTTACAACCTTTACATAGCTGGCACTGTGGAAAACACTGTGGAGGAAGCAGGCACTAATTCCTGGAATTAGGGGCATGGCACTTCCCAGGAAGGTCTCTCACCTTTGGCTCAGCGACAGGGTCCTGCATCACCTGGACATCGCAAGTCATGAGCTTATCGAAAGATCTGGGCCAGCCTAGTGCTGCCATTTCCACCCAGAAATAGACTCCTAAATACAGACAGAAAGGTGTTTGCTGTGCGGGCACAGAAAGCACACAGACAGCTTTCTGGTCCTCGTTCCTTTAACACTGGAACACAGCAAGCAACAAAGAACCCAAAGCTGCGAGCTGAGCTTTGCATTCCACAGCATGGTATGAGAACGCTTCCACTGAATCCCTTGGTTCTCTCTGGCTGCAGCACTGCAGCTGTTGGAAGTTTCTGCCAGACTTTCAAAACAACTTACTCTAATGTCTTTGGACAGGGCAGTTTGTGCCTTACAATGTTTTGGAAAACACCCAAACCCCAGGCTGCCCAGAGGAACTCCTGCCTGGGAGAACAACCTGAGGAATGCCCCTACAGATCTTAGTTTCAGAATTACTCTTTTCTGGTTTGACAGGAAGAGAAAAGGAGATATTTACGCCACTGGAAGGTCTGCTTTGCAGGGAAAATGTGAAATGTCCTTACATTTAGGGCTAAGCTGCAGAACAAACCCATCTGACTAATTTGCTCCCAATTGCAGTGCTGCCCTCACTGAAATCAGAAGGAAAAGAAAGGTGATCTGTTGACTCCAGTAATTTCTGGATCAGTCCCCAGTGAAGGATAAGTTTCCAATGTGAAGCACTGGAAATAATCTGGGAGGGAAAACATTCAGAGTGGATTAGCTCTCTTTAGTGTTCTCTGAGGAGGAACAGAAACTTGAGCAAAATAAGCATCTCAGATACTAATTAGGAAAGTTGCCTTTGTGAAATGCATACAGTCAGGAGCAAATACACTACATGGATAGCTTTGCTCTGAAGGAACCCTGGGAGGCAACATTAATAAAAAAGCAGAGAATTCTGGGGAGGTTGATAATGCTTCACTTGTGCCAAGGGCTAGGAGTTTACTGGGACAAATTATAAACAGCCTTGTCTAGTCACCTGAACAGCTGTGTGACTGATTCAAGAAGAGGTTTTCCAGCTTACTGCAAGACCTTCAGCAGAGTGGGCTCCTGTTGCTGGGGGTTGCTGGTGCTGTGTGCCATACCAGGAAGGTGGCAGCCGAAAACATTTCTCCTCTTCCCACTGCTTGGGAACACATGGCCAGGTCCCTGATGGTTCCCCTGATGTTCCTCAGCATCACCTGGTGCAAATACATTTACAGAGCAAATGAAGGATGGGTATATTCCTACCCACCCTTGGCTATGGCACCAATTTGTTTTCCCTAAGGTGATGCAGAGCCTTTGACATTGTGAGGTCAGGCTCATGGCTGAACATGGCTGGAGATGTCATCGTTATCCCTTGGCTCCTGAAGAATTCTCCTCTCTCTGCTGTAACTCCTCTTTGCCTGCCACAAAGACTCCCCAGAGCACAGCAAGCCAGACGTGCCTTTGAAAAGCGGCTTTCACAGTCATTGCATCACTCCCCGTACTTCTCCCAAGCAGAGAAGAGAGGATGCCCCATCAGAGCTTGGTGTGGAAGAAGGACAATGTGTGCAAGGATGCCCTTCCTCACCCCCAAGAGCCCAAACCTGGGACATTCTCTCCAGAAGGTCCTCTGGGGCTCAGAGGTTAGACTTCGAGCACATCCAGAAGGTGACCTGTGTTGTGGGTGCTGAAGTTGGTTTCAGGTTTTAGCCTATCCCACCCCGATCTGTTGAATGGGGTTGAGCTGTGGCTGTAGAAAGAGTTTGAGAAAGAGTGTAGCACTCAGAAAGCACCTTCCCCCTTCTCCACACACAGAAAAAAGCTATGCTAATGCAAGCAACAGAACCAAACCCAGTGCGCTGCTGGTGCTTGCAGCCGTGCAGAAGACCCCTGTGTGAGGACGTGATCCCACAGCAGCCTGTGCACTGCCTGTTCTTTCCTGACCCAGGTGCCAGGAAAGTTGGGTAAGGGATTTGAGGAGAACAAGGGCTGAAGCAAGAGAGGGAGCTCAACTGTGTTGGAACCGTGGAGATGTGGGAATGAGCTGGCCAACAAGGACACCATCTGGGGCTTGTCCTGCAAGCCTGGCCTGAGGTGAGAGCCTATAGTGCCCAGCATGGGGCTCTGAAGCAGCACCTGTCAAAGGGAAGAGGGAAAGGGGACCCCCAGGGATGGGAAGTGTCCCAGTAGCAGTCACAGAGCAGGGCAGTGGTGGGGCCAAGAGCAGAGCCCACTCCACACTGGGCCGACAGGAAGGAATTCAGTAAAAAGAGGGTCACATCAAACCCATGCATTTACAGAATACCTTCAGTCTTGTCTGCTGGGTGTAAGCCCCCTGACAAAAATGAAGGCTCTGCTGCAGCCCTCTTGCTGGGCACCTGCTCCAAACAGTCAGGCATTGCCGCACTGCATGTGGAACCAGAGAAAGCCTGAGCAGGCACTGCCAGGAGAAAACCGAAGTGCCAGGCACTGCTTCTGCCTGTCTCTGCTTGGCCAGAGGTGGTAGGAGAGGCAGGGGTAGTCTGGAACTGAAGAAGCCTGCCACTGTGTGGTTAGATGTGCCTTCGGGCACTGCTCCCAGTGCTGAGGTAGGTGTGTAGGAATGCTTTCAGGGGACACCAGCAAAAAGAGCAGGGACAAATGTCTACAATGAGCTAATTAGCCTCTAGAAAAGGGGAGTGAGCACGTTTTTCCTCATAAGCTAATAAACTGTCCTCTGAGAGGGATGTGGGACATCATCAGTGCAGCTCCTAGCAAGGGCTGCTGAAGATGCTCTTTGGAGGAGGAGTGACGAGCAGGACTGATGCTGAGGCATCAGTTTAGAAAACAAGAGCTGAAAGAGCTGCCTGCTGCAGGAGAGTTTGGCTTCCCTTCCACATGTTCTGGAAGGTCATGCTTCTTCTGTGCCTGATAGAGGATCAGGATCTTCCACGAATCCACAAAAGGAGCAAAGGCAAAATAATTTTCTTTCCTTGGCTTTTTTTCTTATAGTAGCTCAAGTGAAAACCAAGAGAAAGTTTTATGCTGACCTTGGATGCAATCCGGAACATTTCAAGTTGACGGTGAAAGCTTCAGTCTGGCCAGGATGCCAGCCTGCATCTCAGCTGTCTGCTGTTAGGGCACATTTGGATTTTGCCTGGGAACCCAGTGACTTTGTTCCCTTGAGCCACTGCAAGGAGAGGTTTTGTCACCAACTGCCCTGGGGTTGCAAATGCAGTAGTGAGTGCAAAAAGGGAGAATTCACTAAACAGCAATAAGGATTTCAATCACATTTTCCTCTGATCAGAATCTGTGTGCTTTGGAGGCCTTTCCCAAGTTGTGCTGGTAAAGGTGAGAGAGCCTTTTAATCCTTACTTTGATTTGCAAATGTTAGCTTGGTTTTAATTCTGCAGAGAAGAGTCATTTTAATACCCACAGCCTCCTTTTGTATAAGACATCCCAAATGTGACCTGTTCTGTCTTTAAAGAAACTCATTTCTGTGCAGCTGCTGACTTATTGCAAGCATCACCAAGCCTCAAACTGTAAACCCCACTCCTGAGGGGGAGTTTGGTTTGGTTTTGAACAGCTTGCACTGTTCTTCCAGCTGTCGCTTTCTGTACCGGTATCAGCAGGCAGGACTGGGTTTATAACACTGAGAAAACAGATGAGAATGTGTTACCATAAAGGAAGTCTGTGCACTTGCTGCCTTAACAGCAGAGAAAATTAGGAATTCCAGGTTTCTGTTGGCTCACATTTGTGCACACACTGCAGACTCACACACTCCCCTTCCACTTTGCTTCCCTTAATCTGATTATAGTACTTCTATGGCTGATGCCCCTGGACATTCTTGGCGCTGTATCACAGAACAAATTCTACCTTATGTATGTCTGACCTAGTTGTGGAAAGCATCCAGAAGTTATCTTCAGCCTGATTAATCCAATTCTGATCTGCTAATATGGTGCCATGAATGAAGTGCCTCTGTGTGTGTGTGAGTGTGTGTGTATATATATATATATATATATGTAGGGAGAGAGAGAGGTATTAAAAGAACTGAACTAGCTGAGGCATGGCTCAAACATCCTGCAAAAGGCAGCACTCACATGTACCTGCAGTGTGTTTCGCCTAGCGAGCACCTGCCCAGTGCTCTCTGATCAGGTTTCTGGGTCACACCTCAATACTTTGCAGAAGGTGTGGCTGTGGTTGCCACTGAGGTACATCTTTTCTGCAAATGTATACATCTTTCTGCAAATTAAATATACATCTTTTATCCAATATTATATTAATGAACCACTAGGAAAACATGAACTAAGAGGCCTCAGAAGAGCTCTTCTACCTGTCCCGGTGCCTGCTGCTTGCAGAAGAGCCCCAAAAACTCAGGAGGACTCCAAAAGCCCCATGTGCATCTGGAGAAGATCCCCATGGCACTGGTGCCAGAGAAAGCATCTCCAGCCTTGCAGGGCACAGGGGGCCCTTGCAGCAGCAGACACGGCAGTGAGCACCTAGATTAAGCTATGAGCAATGCTGATCCTTGGAGCAGTCCGAGATGGGGCTGCTACATGGAGTTGAATTTTGTCATCACAGGTTGGACAAAATGATTTTTGGAGTTCTGAAGCCCCCCCCCCCCCCCCCCCNTTCCGCTGGTGTCTTCCAGCTGTGGCTAAATAGTTGTGTGATTACACACTGCTGGCTTTTGCAGCTGCCTCGAGCACAGCTTTTCTCTGGCCACTGCAGCCTGGTGGGGTATTGGCTGCCCTCCTGCCTTCACTAGCTGTTCTGCCATCAGACTAAGTGGAAGAATTGAGCCAGGCCTCTGTAAAAGCAGAGAGAACCAGCTTTTGGAGAGACCTCAAAAGAGCAGAGACCTCAGGGAAGTGGGAGATGAGAACAGGGGTTGGAGAAAGAGGCTTCTCTTGCTCATCCCAACTGTGCTCTGGGGAAGAAAAGCAGGACACCAAGGATACTGTCACCGACTGCTCTTTTTAATGGAAATCACTGGGCAGATTCCCAGCATCAGCCACTCACTCCGAGTGGCATTGCTGTGATTAGGGCAGTCAGCTGGGAAAGGGGCCAAGCTTTGTATTAGCTCCATTACTGGCCAGCCCTAATGGATGCTGGAGAGCATCTCTAATGTTTGGAAGTCTGACTGCATCTGTTGGACAGTAATGGTCCTCTCTTTTAAGAGAGTCACCACCAGCCCCTCAGAAGCAAAACCAAAACCCTACAAAACCACACCAAACCAAGCCCCAGCTTAAAAAACATCAGGGTTGAAATAATGGAAAATCAAGGTGTAAATGACATAAGAGTCTGTGTCATCTACTTCTGTCCCAAGGAGGCTGGGCTGAAGAGGGGACATTGAGTGTTCAGCAATGAGAGTGGGGGCTGAAGGGGTAGCTGGCAGGGATTTTGGGAAGTTTTTGTGTTTCTCCTTGCCTCAGTAGCTCTTTTTCCTGGCTGCTGCCTATGATGAGGACTCAGGATGTGCCCACACTGGGAATACCTTTTGCGTCTGATCTGCGCCACTCTTCCATCAAGCTCTTCCTGGCACCCTGCCCTGGAGTGGCCATAAATAGCTAGGACCTGGAGGGAAATGAAGAGGGAAGCATCAACAGGCAAACTGATGGGAAACCTTTTGTCGTGTACCTTTTTTTCTCATTATACATCCTCAAGAAAAATTCCTTTTCCCCCCACAAACATTTTCAACTTCCTTGCTGTTGACTCCCATTTACTGGGGTTTGCAAAAGCAGATGGTAAATTGCAACCTCAGACGTTCATCCAGCAATAAATGGCTGGCTACAGAAGCCACCACTTAGCTTCACAGAGCAGAGATGAATGTGCAGGTGTTGATCCAAGCTATGGACCATGCCCAGGCGAGGACCTCTTGAGACCCCCTTGCTCATGCTAATTCCTAGAGAGCTGTTACTTCCTAAAACACAGCAGGGCCTGCCCTGGGGTGGTGGCTTATTGGGAGACTTTCTTTTTCAATTATAGCTTTGCAGCTCTGCTCACCGGGCTGCAAGGACACGGGATATTTGGTTATTATTACGTTCATGCATCACTAGAGCATCTAAACAGTCTCCTACAGATCCAGAAAATCAGGCTGCCTGTAGTGAGCGAATCCCTCGGCCCCAGTGATATTATTAGCTCTTCTATGTCACTGAGAAGACAGCTAAATGCTAAGCCCAGAAATTTCATTAAAGATTAAAGAAATATCGTTTCACGTTTCACCTGCTCCGTTAATATCAAATATGAATTCTGTCTTCTGTGGCACAGCTGAAGTGCAGTGCGAGATTCCAGACATGCTATGATTTAATCTCTCTTTCAGAGGAGGGGAAAAAAATGCTCAGAGTCCTTGAAGAGCTGTGTCTCAGCATGGCAATATACTTTGTCCGACCATTTTAAGTCAGTAAAGAACATCTCAGCCTTGTGATTTTTCAATAGCTCCCTTTCTTCATGCACCACTTGAAATACGTTAAAGGAGACATCATTTGCAGGAAATACTGAGAAATTATTCTCTGAGCATAAGGACTCCAAAGTCTTCTCTGGTGGAATACCCAAGAAGCGAGGCACTCAAAATCATTAAGTGCTTTCGGAAATCTCAGCTTTAAAGATTACAGCTTTTGCCTGAAGTTTTTCCCAGTTGTAGAATCACAGAATGGCTCAGGCTGGAAGGGACATCAGAGCTCATATACTCTGACCTCCCCACCAGTCAATGGCTACAAAAGACCTGACTACCTGCTCCTCACTGCCCCAGGCCATGCCATGAGTGCATGATGAGCAATACCAACATCCTCCCCCTTTTCTCCTCACTTTCCTGGGCCAGGGCAGGCCTGATCTCATGGAGGCTTGCTATGTCAGTTCTGGTTTCCCTGCTCGAGGCGGGTGCAGAGTTGGCTCATCCACAGAAGAACCCTCCTTTGAACCCTGCCCTGCAGTCGCCAGAGGCAAGGGCCAGCTGTCCCCAAGGGTTCCCAGCTGCCTCGGCCACAGAGCTCGCAGATGCTGGGGCAGTTCAGGCAGGGCTGCCAAACCCACAGTGACAGGTCACTGAGTCCCTGCAAACACTGATGTGATGTTTACTGTTTCTGCTCAAGTGCCACATGGGCTGCAAGCTGTTCCCTCTTGGCTGAGGGTTCCAAGGAAGATAAACCCAACTGTCCTGTGAGCAGGGACAACTTCCCCTATTCACCAACCAAGTGGGGCAATAGCATCTGCTTGCTCACTGTTTGCAGTTAAGTCCAGCAGAGATGCCTCATGTTTATCTCAGCTCCTCACAGCAGCCTCCTTCCTGTAGACAGTAAGGGAAGCAAGAGTTAGCAGTGGGCAAGGCTCTCAAATGTACAGCCTTGGAAGGACCCAGCTAGACCTCAGCTTCCTAGCTCTGCACAGAGCTTGCCACTCCTAGGCAGGATCTTAATCACCAGCGTTCCCTTAGCAGCAAGTTACCTCTACAGCCTGACACTGCCTCCCAGCCTAATTCTCCTGACTGTCCTTCAAATCCTTCTCCAAGGATTCCCAGTCTTCTCACTGTCCTGAGACTGGCAAAAGTCGGGTGAAGTGAGCAGGCAGTGGAGAGCAAGTACAGCTGGGTTCCTCCCTGGCCCAGTTTGCTTCTCAACCCATTAGCTGCTCAGCAGCGCAAACAAGTGGAAAACAAATAGCTTCTGTTGGAGGGAAGACTGTGAGGATGCCTGAATTACTTGGGAAAGAGAAGCCCTTCAGAATCCAATTTTCCTGACGGAAAGTGAGTTGAAGATTTGTAACAGAAGGACAGCATCCCACAGTGGCTCCTGCACCAGGCTGCCCTCACTGGGAAATATAGATTTGAGGTTAACCTGAGGCTGTTTCACAATTCCTCACACATTCTTTCAATCCCCCCTTAAAACCTAATGCTACCCTTCAGGAATGCATCAACAAAAGAATTTTCATTTTGTTAATGCTGAAATCATTTAGGACTGGCAAATTTAACCTTCAGGAGTACTATGGCATTCATTAAAGAGAAAACAATTTATGCTTTGGTAGTCCAAGATGGGAACAGTAAAAATTTTTGATTTAAAACATTTTGACCTGCTGGTCTGGCAAAATCATCTCATAGGAAACTCAGTGGACAGGAGCAACTTAGAACTCACCTCCCAAGGGCCTCTTTGGTTCCAAGGTGTTTAAAGTCTCAGGGTGATGCCTCCTTCTTGGGCGACATGCAGGAATAATTTGAACAATCACTGCTTAAACTGCAGTCCTCTTCTTGTGCCAGGACCTGGGACTGTGAGGCTGTTGGAGATGTTTCTATGGGTGATCCTTCCCTGAGGGTCGCCTGAGAAGACTCCTCCTGTCCTGCTGGAGTTCATATCGGGAGGTACTGAAGGAGTAAAGCAGGCGGAAGTGATCTTGCTGGATCTGCGTTACAGCAGAAGAAGCTTCTCTAGCTCATGCACTGGCTGTACTTCATCTGGTGACCTGGGTGTCCTAAAAACAGCACTTAGGAACCACTGCTTCGGCGTCACTGCCCCTGCAGCCAGGTGTGATGGTCCAAATGACAGACCTGAAAACCAGGCTCTGAGGGGAAATACAACCGAGTCAGCCAAAATGAATCCCTTCATCTCCCTCCTGGAAGGACCGGCAGTTCTCAGCTTGCACATACTTCTAGTGTCTGCTGACTGGAAACTGGGCTATACCTTGCCCTCAGCCAGACAAGTGACAGGCCAGGCATGGTGACTGGGGTGACTGTAAAGTGCGGGAGGCTTTATTCCCCTGCCAGTGGAACAACTGATTTTAGCCCTCACAGCCTACTGAAAGCTTCTACCGATGACACCACCAGCAGAATGAGTAATAAGAAAGGAGTCTACCTCAACTGTTCCACGAAGAAGCAAGGACTTTAAGTCAGTTGCGTTGTTGTTGACCACCTGAGCTAGGCTCAGTGCTGACACCCTCTTAGATCCAGACTTGCATACAGAGCTAAAGGGTTTCAGAAAGGGCTGCCAGTAGGACACTAGAGCAGGGAGCAGCCATACTGCAGGGGACAGGAAGGACCTGGGGTATCTCAGATCAGCATCTCTCTAGCAAGAAAGCTGCACTGTGATGGGCTTGCATCCGGTGCCTCAGCCAGGCACACACAGAGAAGATGACAAAGTGAAGAGGAGTAATTCACAGGAGCCTGCCATGCCACGGGGATGTGCCATTACCTTCAAACCATGCACTGCATCCCCAGGGCATATGCAGCTCAGGTTGCATTTCAAAGGCAAAAATACTTTAAGGAATGAAACGCAGCAGCTGGTCTTGTGCATGGCCTTCAGTCTACCTTGCAGTGACACCTGGAGGGGAAAATATTAGTAACAAATCACTAGAACATGCATTTCAGATTGATGCTGAGGAGACAGGAATCACAAGTCTAGGTGGAGAGACAACCTCGGGGTTTCCTGGAGCACCTCATGGCACTGTGGGGCTTCGCAGCGCTGCTCCTGCCAGAGAGCTTTGTGCCCAGCTGGGCCACTTCTCAGCTCCTCCTGCACACATCCTGTACTTCTGCGTGCTACCTTTTCCCTTTCCTCCAGAGGAGAGGCTGCAGGTATCTTGTGACTTCCAAACAATGCCAGGGGCTCTCAAAGAGACTTGAGGCCCTGAGAGCAGTGGCCTTGTGACAGCCTTGTGTGTACTGCCTGCTCTTCTGCAGCGGCTGCAGTTAAGCCCTTTGTGTGGGAAGGAGCCTGAGGGTGCTCACAGGGGGTTTGTACACCTGGTGCTATGCTGAATCTTAGCACTGAGGGTCTCTGTGCAGCAATTGCCTTGGCCCCTCTACATGGTGCAGCCTGTGAGCCTGGTCACCACGAGGAGAGACAGCTGGGCTGTCCACTGTGGAAGTCCCTCCCTGCTGTGAGGAGCTGGCCTGTATCTGCTGCTGCCAGCTCCTCTGCACATTGCCAGCCTGGGCCCTTTGTGTTCATTTGCACAGCTTGCTTGGGGTTAGCTCTCGCTGCCACGCCTTAGGTTAGGGCCTTGGGTTAGTGCTGAGGAATCTCCTCACCATGAGCAAGGTGTTTGAACAGGTATTGATGAGAAAAGTTGTGTGTGTTTGTCACCACATCCTTCTGTCCAACAGGCTGGTGCCCTGTAGGCCCCACAAGCTGTGACATCTGTGGTGCCCACAGCACTGCAATGCAGCATGAAGAGCTGGCAGCTTCCATTATCCAATGCAGCTCTGTATCATTGGATGAATGGAGCCCCAGCCTTCAGGCACTGACACAGACTTCCTTTGAGTGAGGACTGCTGGGCAGGCCTTTTTAAAAAGGAGTGGAACCCAGCTTCCAGTTGTACAAACTGCAGCAAGTAAGGGCTAGCTGTGTGTGTGCCAGCCTGTGCCACAGAGAAGAGGAATATTAGAAATATTCTGGGATACCATTTCATCCTCTCACAACAGCTTTTTCCCTACCACTGCCTCCTCCCCAGCAATGGTGCTAAATAATGCATATGTGATTTTGTTGGTTCACACTGTGCTTCAAACATTAGCCTGGGACTGTATTTCCCTCCCTTCTCTGAAACTCCTGGACTAGGAGAGAGAAAGTCTCTGTTCCTGCAATATCTGAAGAATGATAAAATGTCTGGAGTAGATCTCTCTGCCATCACCATCTCCTGACTGAATCATATGGTTGGACTCTGCCATGCCATCTGCAGTGTGCCCTGCAGGTGGATGTGCCATACCAGGAGATTTTGTCTGACAGCCTTTATTCTTCAGGTGGATCTGTAGGCAGCTCATTGCCAAATGATGAACCTTCCAGTTCTTGGTTAATTATCAGCTTCACAGCCTGTCAGCTCCCTCAGAACTGACTATCAGATCTTGTAACAGGATCTATCTTCTATTCCTTGGCTTTTTTACTGCACCATTGCAGAGCAGCCCAGCATTTCAGAAACACTAACCACAGGTGTATTTCAGCCTTCTGTATAGACACATTTACTTTAAAAATGGCAAAACAAGGAGCTGCCAATGCCCAGACCAGTCTCTGCACAGCACGCTGCTCATCTTGGGTGAAGGCTGTTTCTGCACACTGTCAGCAGGGAAGGCCAGTCCCTCCCCTCCTGTACCTCCATAAACACCAGAGAAGGTGCACAAAGAAGAGTTTGGCCAAACGATCTCAACATTATTTTTTCCTTTGTGCATGTGTGGTGGGTAAGGAGACTCACACACACACATACACTGTTGAAGTTTACCAGAGCAGCTCAGACAGCTTGGAAGTAAGATGAAGCTGTATTTACAGCAGAGCTAAATCTACAAGCATATATACACAATGTATTTGCAGGTATTTACAACTATATACAAATCAGAAATAATACAGAAACACAAATTCCCTCCCAGGCAAAGAAATTGCCCAGAAGGGGCCCAAAGCCTCTTTCTCTCTCTCTTCCCAGACAGAAACTGAAACAACCAGCCCAGCTTACTTGTTTTCTGGTTAGCCAAGGGTAGTGGAAGATACTAAAAGTAGAATGAATGAGAAGCAAAAGGAAGCAGCATCCCAGAAGAAAGTGGGACAACTTGTTTACCTTTTGGCTTTTTATCCCTTTCAGTAAACCAATGAATTATACAGACTTCATAATTATTTTCTTTTTACAGACAATGATCTAATTTATCTCATTAAAATATTCCAATTAGCCTCAAACCAGCACAAGATGTAATGATGCAGATACAGAAATTGGTGCACAGGATTGGTGCGCTGCTCTGTCAGAAGCTGTGCTGTTTATCTCAGGAGCTCACACCCTCCGGCCAGGCGCTCTTCTCTGCTGTCTATGGATGGAAGATGGAACTCTGGGCACCACTTTATGCCCAGGAGCTGTTGGCTTTGCCCATGATCTTTACCGTTCTGAAGCCAACTCCATACAAAGGCGGATGAACGATTCTCTCTCTTAACGACTTCTTGTGGGGCAATGCAGGAGAAGTGAATGCAGAGCCTGGAATCAGAGCAGCTAGCCTGATGCCAGACTAGCATGGTGCTTTACACCTGCAGAGGCCCCAGATGTGCTGTCATTATGGCAGCCACACTGTACATGTGGGATTTGTATGCCAGGATGGGTCGGGGCAAGCCTCAGGCCATGACAGCTGTGTGAGGGAGAGAGGAGGGAGGAGAGGAGAGGCCTGGTGCAGTTGGCTGCCCCATGCTGTCCTCCCCTAGCAGTGTCAGCTGTGCTGGCAGTGCGAGAGGGTACCAGAATCACAGGATCACAGAATCACAGGATGTCAGGGGCTGGAAGGGCTCTCTGAAGCTCATCTAGTCCAATCCCCCTGCCAGAGCAGGATCTCCTACACCAGATCACACAGGAACACATCCAGGCAGGTTTTGAATATCTCCAGAGAGGGAGACTCCACAACCTCCCAGGGAAGCCTGTTCCAGGGTTCTGTCATCCTCACAGAGAAAAAATTCTTCCTCATGTTTAACTGAAACTTTCTATGCCTCAGGTTCCACTCAGTGCCCTTTGTCCTGTCATTGGGCATCGCCTAGCAGAGCCTGGCTCCAGCCTCCTGGCACTCACCCTGCACATATTGATAAACATTGATGAGGTACCAATCACCAACGAGCCCAGAGGAGTGATGCCACCATTCCTGTGCCCTGCAAACACTCTTCCCAGTGGCACAGACAGAAGGGCCTGGTGACCTCTGATGCTTCCTGTGGGCCATGGTTTTGCTCCCCACACTGCATGCCAGGCTGTGCCAGAAAGGTGGTTCTGGGCATTGTGTTGCAAAACCCCTCCTCACATGGGACTGGCAGCTACACCATACAGCCACAGGCAGCAATTGTCCAGCCAGCCTCTGCACTGCAAATACTACTCCCTGCAACACAGACTGACCCAGGAGGAGATAGATGCTCCTGGGTGGTATGAAGATACCATCAAACAGGGGAAAACTCAGCAAGCAAGTGCGGACTTGGGAGTGCAGCAGCTTGCTAAAGGAGAGCTGCTGATAGAGAATGGGAAAGGGCAAACAAAGCAATTCCTCGGCATGAAGTGGGTGCCTGCTTTGTGTTACCTCTGCAAACAGAGTGACCCAATGCTGGAGCAAACACACCTTTCAGCCCACAAATACAGCTAAGAGTACACCAGCAGGGATGCTGTAACCTTCCATGGCAGCATTCCGTGTGGATTTTGGGAAGTGGCAGAGTGTCAACTGTGTGGGAGGCAGAGCAGACATCCCATGTTACCCAGCTGGCTCTGAGTCAGCCAGGAGCAGCCCAAAGAAGTGCTGCCTATACAGCTTGTGTGTACAGCCCAAAGCTCAAACAGAGTGGGGAATGTTTCCTTGGGGAAAATTCATCTCATCTCAATTCAGTGACGCCCCACAACTTTATAGTGCTCTAATTAGGAGCCAAAATTTGATTTATTCAGAGCAAGCATTGATTTGTAACAAACTCCTCTCATCACAGAGATAAATGACCTGTCTTCACCAACCACCCTAGCAGTGGTTTTGTGGCATGCAATACGAGTGCAGAGATGGAGCACAGCTCCTGCTGTCAGCACCAGGGGACACCTGGCTGTGCTGGAAGAGCTGTGTATCTGAGGGCTGGTGGTCAGGAGCTGGGGAACAGGCTCTGCTCACTTGCTCCCTGGGATAGGACAAGGAGCAATGGATGGAAGCTGCAGCACAGGAGGTTCCAGCGCAACACAAGGGGGAACTTCTTGACTGGAAGGGTCACAGAGCACTGGAACAGGTTCCCTAGAGGGGTTGTGGAGTCTCCCTCTCTGTGACCTAAGCTAGATTGTATGGTCCTGCTCTGGCAGGGGGGGTTGGACTTGATGATATCTTTGGGTCCCTTCCAACCCCTGACATCCTGGGATCCTGTGATCAGCTGGAGCACTGCATTTAATACGGGGTGATGGAAGGGAAGCAGCAGCTCAGAGATAAGTTAAGGTGTGGATGGGTGACAGATATAGATCCATAAAAGTGATAGAAGAAATGCACAAAACAGGCCATTAAAATACTTCAAGATTACTCTAAAGTGCTTGGTGATAAGACTAAACCCTGGTTGAAATTGTCACTGAGAGAATAGTCACTGTTGGGTTGGTGGCTGTATCCCAGCCATCGGTCCATGCCAGCTGAGTGGGATCCAGATTCATCCCTTGGTGCAACCCTTGGCTTGCTCCTTGGCTCCTGTAACATAGAGAAAAGTCAACAGCCATTGGACTCCTTCAGGAGTAGCTCTGGGTACCCCTGGGAGCACCAGGGCAGCCACAACCAGACCACAGCTGCAGGAGCCACATCAGCCTGTCTTGCTGCTCTGTGCAGATCTTCCTTTCAGGCAGGTGCCTCCATCTGGGTCACTCATCTGATCGACTCAGAGGGCTACAGACACACTGGTGTCATCGAACCCAGCAAGATCAGAGTGAAGAAGATCCCACCAGCTAGGAAGCTATCAGACAGCAAGTTCCTCTACTGTCTTCTCTTGTACAAACCACTGCTTCATGCTGACAGAGATGTAAGAGGTGCTGTGTCCCTGTGGTGCACGGGTGGATGAGTGCAGCCTGCCAAGAGGTGCCTTGGACACGGCTTCACTCTTAGATGGAGAATTTCAGATCTCCTGTTAACATTGCTGCCTTCCAGTTCCAGCACAGGATTATGAAGACCATCTAGAAAGGACTTCGTGTTATGTTTGGCGTTTGAAGGACAAAATAGAGGAGGAGGAAATGCCTTTGGAAATAAAAAAACCCAAAAAACAGATTTTGCCTGCCCTTTGGGAAGAGTTAGCAGTGATCCCAAACAGCCACTTTAACTTTGCTCCTAGAGTTGCTTTGAGACACTGCCTGGGCACAGGCAGGAGGCTTGGAAGGGCTTTATTTTAAATGCAGCCCTGGCCTGTTTCTCACCAGGAACAAAGGATCATCATTTATAATAATATCATGATAAAGCACAGAAGGGAAAAGAAAAAAAAAAAAGGCAAATAAAATGCTTGAGGGAAATAAACTTTCTTTTCCTACCCATTTTCCTTCACCCATCTCTGAGATGGAAGGCAGCTAATTTTCTGGTGGGCAGCGAAGTGCTAGCAGAGATGTAAAAGCTCAGAGCTCACAGCAGTCATCTCCCTGGGCAGCCAGCTGTAGACACAAGTGTTGAGATGTCCCTTTCCCTAATATTTGCAAAGCATCTGAAGCAAACGAGTGAACTCCTGGGTTTAGGTGCAGTGAGCACAATGTATTTATTCACCTGAACAAACATCAGACTGCATTGGTGCACTCTGAAGGAGCTAAGTTTTCCTAAGGAACATTACCTCCACAATCCATGTGTTCTGAAGGCTGTTTTACAGCCAAGGAGGAGGCCATTTCTCAGGAGAAGTCATGCTCCAAAGCTTTTTATTGAACCATTTGTTTCCTCTGCCCCTTGCTGCATTGCTTGCCTCTTCCCCAAAGGCTCCTGAGCACACAGCTGGAGCCATGAACACTGAACTTCCGGGGGAAGAAAGCTGCAGAGCTTTGTGATTTGCTGCATGCTGCATTATCCCCTTCACCCTGGCCTCTCTCCCTGGCAAAAGGCAAGAACAGACTCAGGGGGTCCATCTGAAGGTGAGAGGACTGTATGAGACTGATGCATGAACCTGCTCACCACCAATGAGTCCTCACCTGCATCCCGATCACCACACGCACACTGCCAGCCTCCAGCCACCACGTCACAAACAAACCCTTCCTGCCCTGCTGCCTGCAGTCCCCACCAGCAGCAGAGTGGGAAGCAGATCTGTCCATGCTGGTGACAGAGGCAGGCAGTGCAAAGTGATATCTAAACATCCACCCTATCAGAGATGGGCTTGCTTCAGGTCTGAATCACAAAATCATCCCCAGGCCAGTCTCGTCTGTGCCCTGCAACCAGATGAACATACAACTTTGACTCTGGGCCACCAGTGAAGCCTGATGAGTCCTGCCTCTTAATTGGGAAAACTTTGGTCATTATTGCTGCAGGCAAGAAACTGAGAGTGATGTAAGAAACCAAGGGGTTTTATGAATCGGATTGTGTGGAGGGGAAAATTAATCAAAGCAATGCCCAGCACAAACCTGCTGCTGTGCTACCGAGCTGCTGGCACTTCCAGAGCTATAAATAACCCTGGGGTGCAGCCCTGTCCCTCCAGCAGGACGTGCAGCTGTATGTGCAGGAGCATGGCTTCTGCACTCACAGCCCCTGAGCCTCACAGCTGCAGCAAAAGCCACCTCCCTGTGGCCTCATGGGGCCATGCAGAGACAGCCAAGGTTGGCATGGCAAGTGGGGAGTGCGGAGTATCCCCAGTGACATTGAGTCCAAAATAACAGGGAGCCTTTCCTGAAGACAGGAGGATGCAGAAATACTTGGGCTAACAAAGCTTCAGTTCAACAAGCTCCTATGGCCCCTGCTCCTGATGGCCTCTGCTCCTTGGTTTCTCCTGGTGACTGGTATCACTCTGTGGTGACTTTCCGCATTGGCATTTTAGGTAGGGGCTGGAAAGGCGCAGAGAAGAGACCAAGCCCTCAGCATGTGGCAGTCTGGGCCCTGTGGCACCCTCCAGCTGGAGTCTAGCAGAGTGGCACTCTGGAAGCACCACTTGCTGGGATGTGCTAATCTCAGTTGAGTTCGGTGTGTTTGGAGCCATCCTACCTCCTCCTCTGGTGGCTGGGCAAAGCAAGCAGGAGGTCAGCAGCCGCTAGAAGGGTTTGGGCGTTTAGTTGCGTGGTGTAAAGAGTGAGTCACCTGTCAGTGGTAACCCAGCCAGGTCCAGAACTGCTCCTTCTTGCTTCTGCATGTGGAAGACCTGTTCCTCCCAGAGTGGTGGAGCTGCAGCCAAACTGTGCCTGGCACTCGTCCTCTGCCTGGCCTGTGCCCTAGAGCCACGGGCGAGGAGCACCTGCTGGCTTCACCCAAAACTGTGTTGGGAAGCACTGAGGTGTGCCAGGCCCTGGACAAACACCACCTTCATGGCCATGGATCCTGCTCCTCCAGCCTTGCCCACTGGGAAGTGACTGCAAAACTACTTCCAGCCATGCCCACTCCTGCCTGGGAGAGCAAAGGCTGCACAGAGGAAGACTGCATGAGCAAGGCAGGACACAGAAAGAGGTTTCATGGCCACGTGGACCTCCTGCCCATCCCACTGCCACAAAAGGCAGACTTCCAAATCCACTGTGCAGCTGTCAGGAGTGTCTCTGTTGTTCACAGACACAGGCAGCCTCAGCAGCCCCCGTTCTGCACACCCATGAAGGGCAGTGCAGGCAGATGCCCGCTGAGTGAGCAGCACCTTAGCCTGCTATTGATCACTGATCAGCCCATGTGCTGCAGGCTGAACTCAAGTCCACGTCAGAGGAAAATAAAACACTGATTTCTTCCCAGGGTATCTGAAGGACCAGCTTTTGCCTACTTCAAGTAATATACCAAAATAACAGCTTCTTTTGGAAATACTTCATTTTCCAGGCATCAGAAGAGCTTTGCTATTCTTTCTTCAGTGATACACTCTTGGTTTTGAGACAATACCAATTTAACTGTGGGGATTTGCTTCTGGAAACACAAACTTGCAAATGGTTTTGTAGCTGCAATGTGCTGCAAATGGAGAAGCTCAGCATGGTTTACTGAGGTGAGATTTGCTCTGATTCAGAATAGACTGATAAGAGATTCTGGCAGGAAGGTGAGGGAAATCAATGCACAGCAGCTGGAATAAAGATCAGCCTTGTAAACTGATGAGGAAAAAGATAAGGTCTGTTTAAACGTGCAGAGAACAGCTGAGGAATTTATAGGCTTCCTTTTTCTTTCAAGTAAATGCTATAAGACACCAGCACTGTGCAGCACCAACAGATGGCTTTGAAGCACTTCATCAGCAGGACCTATCTTGAAGCTCTGCAGGCTCTGTGCTAACATCACTCTCTACTTGGGACTGCAGATGCATGTAAAGAATGTCTCAAAGCTGGTTCGCAAACTGCAGTCTCACAAACCACCAGAATCACCTCAGGGCACCCTACAGCTACCTTGCTGCTGGCCTAATGCTCAGCTGCTTTAGCAAGGCCTTGCCCTAAGCTGCAGCACTGCACTTGGAGAGCTCAGTGTCTGTGACCAAGAACCTTCTTCTGGCACTCCCAGTGACCACTGACTTGTGCCTGTCACAGGGCAGATTTGTGATCAGGAAGGTAAACAAGCAGAAAACTCCTTGTGCTCTGTCTGGCACACTCAAAACAATTTGGCAGTTCCTTCTGGAGATGTTTTGCTGGTTATCAGTAAAGACAATTTGCCTTTTGACTTACACTTTGTGTCCTAAAACTTCATGTTGGAAGTATATAATTTATGTATATAATTTATTACTTCTCTGCCTTTATCTTTGGAAATTCAGCCAAGCTGTACTTACGGAAAACTCCAAGTGACACTAACTCCTGAGAAAGGCCTGGGCAAAAGGGCATCATATTTGTGGGGTTGGGCATTGTGAAGTCCACCAAGTCCCCCTGCTGAGACAAGAAGCAGGTTCTGAGTCATACTGTGGATCCTCAGACCTTGGAAGAGGCAAGGATTGAGCCCCAGGAGGAGAGGAGGCCTGTGAAGGAGTTCAGGCAGTGGAAAGTAGCAGGCCCTGCACTGGGTCTTGGGAGAGGAAGGATGGCTCTGGCTGCACAGAGATGAATTATCAGCTGCCAGGCATGGGAAAACAGAAGGCTGGCATGGCCAAAGTCTTGTGATTTTCAAAGCAAAGCTTCTTGGCTTTGGGGGTACAGCATCAATTAAATTGCACAGCAGCGCCAGCTGCACTGGAGAGGCTGGATGTGAGCTGAACACCCCATGGTGAGAGGGCATCAGCAACAGCACTGCAGAAGGTGCTGCCCCAGGGAATTGTGAGAAGTGGGCTCTCCCCACATTAGCATTAAATGGACACAATTACATCCCTCTGAGCTCTCCAATGTGCCACAAACTCCAGCACAAGGCAATTCAGGTGGTGTCAAAGAACCCCTTAAAACATTCTGATTATAACCTCAGGTTGTCTGCAGTCACTTGAAACGTTCAAATCCTGGGCCACTGGGTACTGCTAATGTGCTGCTGCTCAGGCATGCTGCTCACTTATAGACCACCAGTGGGGAGGTCTAAAGACTCCAGTTCACTCCAAAGCTTTCCAGCAGCCAAAAAGGAAGAGCACTTCATGTAGAAGGGCTCCATTGCACCACAAGACTCCTCTGTTCCTCATCCTCTTTTTGCCTGAAATATGCCAGTCTATCAAGAAAACAGAGAACAGGGCAGGGATTTACTCTTTCCCACTGCTTTTTCAGTAGTCTGTCTTTTTTTTTTTCAGAGGAGATGACAGTCTATTTCAGGGGATTATCTTGTTAGAACCTCAGAAAACAACCCCTTCCTGTCAGCAGAGCACGCAGCAAGCAAGGCTCATTCACTCATCTCCTGTGATGACTGCTGCCAAGGCCACTGCCTTGTCCAGTCCTGGAAAATGGAAGAGGTCTGAAATTAGCAATCTCCTGAAGTCAAACAGGCTTTGGGTGAAATACAGCAGTCATCAGGCAACACTCTGCATTCGGAGCACAGCTTGTAAGAGTGAGCTGGGGTGAAGAGAGGGGAACTGACAGATTCTTTCCAGAAAAGTGCTGAAAGCTGAGCTGTAGCCAGAACAGCACTGCTGAAGAGGTGTGCATGCTGCTGTAGGTCACTTTGCTTCACAGTGAGATGAGAACACAAAGCCATTACTTGAGGAAGAGAATTCTTTTCACATATGCACCGACAGAGCCACTGCTCTGGCCAAGTGGCAGGTGAAGCCTGCTGCACTACACATGTCTTGAAACCACCTGGAGTTGAGTGGAGTTGTGCATTCTCGAGCAGTTTAGCTAAGTAACAACTGCGAGGCTGTGTTTGGGTAACTGACTGTAAGTCATGGGCTTGGAGAGAGTCAGGGGCAGCACCAAGGAACAATCTCAGAGAAACCATCATTAGGCCATGGGTGATTTTCCCTTGCTGGAACTTGCAATTCCAGCTCTGTTCCTGCTGAGGTGGCAATTACTGCTTTAATTACTGCTCCACACAGGCTGGTGGCTGTGGTTAGCTTCCTGGCCCTAATTCACAGAAAGGCTTTGGGTGGGAAACTGAAAGCTGACCCCACTCCTCCACACGGCATGACTCACAACCGGATAGACATGGCCACGAGTGTGGATCAATGCTCACCCATGTGGCATGTGCCCAGGCACTTCATAGCACCTGCCAACCCAGCTGCTACTCCTGGTGATTACTGAAGATGTGCTAAGGAGCACACAGACCTCACACCAGGAGAGTGCAGAACTGGTCTGACTGTCTGACTGAGGCAGAGCAGGGTTAGAGGGGAGCTGAGGAAGAAGTTGTTCAGTGAGGGTGCTGAGAGTCTGGCACAGGCTGCTTAGGGAGGTTGTGGCTGCCTCCTGCCTGGGAGTGTTGAAGGCCAGGCTGGATGAGGCCTTGAGCAGCTGAGTCTATCTGAGAGGTGTCCTTGGGCATGGTGGGGAGGTTGGAGCAAATGAGCTGTGAGCTATTCTAGGATTGCATGATCATTAAAGAATTTCATAGTACTTTGGAAAAAGGAGAAAGATTATGCCACCACCACTCCCACCGAAATCCACTCTTCTCTGGATTTCTTAAAAGCTTATGTATTAAAAATTCACATCAAGTATAGATTAAAAATGGTAGCAGCATCTTAACACAGCTAATGAGTCCTGAACTTTCTTAAATGAGGTTGAGAAGAGGCAAAATTAAAGCAGAAGTTTCTAATGTGGTAGCCAGCAGTAAAATCGACTGCTAGTAAGCAAAGGTGAATAAAAAATGAGCCTTAACTGCAGAAATCTTTACAGAAAATAATTCAACAGCTTCTCCTGACAGAGAGTCAGGAGGCGGTCAATTGGGACGCAGTGTGGGCTGCAGGTCAGGGGTGTGCAGAGGAAGTGCTTTCTGCTGTGTCCCGCAGGCACTTAAGGTCTTCACCAAGGTGTGCTCTGCTTCAGGGCCACGGCTCCTGTCTGTAGATATCTGACCCAGCAGAGTTCTGCGCCTTGGAAAAGCAGACCTGTCCTACAGGAAGGAGTGAGGCAAAGTCATTGTTTTGCCTTTTAGAAGTGACTGTGTTGGCCATCAGTGTCCAATCTCTAGGGCAGGACAGAAGCACGAAGGCTCTCAGTGCCTCTTTGGTGGAGCCTGTGGGAGCAGTAGAGGGTGTGCAGAAAAGCAGACTTACAAGCCATGAACTCTGCAAGGCTTTGGCAGCTTCTGCTCCCTGCCCTCATGCTGCAGAGCTTTTCAAAGGCAGGATTACAAATGAAACCATCACGTGGCCAGTTCAAACCATAACTGGGGCTCTGAGGAGAGGAAAGGGGCAGGCACAGAGGCAGCGCACACTGGCGTGAAGGCCTCATGATTCACTGCCTCTCCATTTAGACCACAAAGAGGAGGAGGAGTTAACTTGAGGCTTGTGTTGTCAACCTGTGAACCTGACCAAAATTCCACAGTGAAGCACCAGGGTTCTGTGAATGTAGCACTTCAGGCAGCAGCTGGGCTGATGCAAACCTGAAGCTTTGGCAGCCTTTGCTGCAGCTGCTCTCCTGTGCCTATGCAGTACAAATGCCTCAATCCATTCATGGGCTAAGGTTGTCACATACCAGAAACCTGAGGTCACAGAGAAGACCAAAGTAGCATCGCCTCCATAAAGCAAAAGTGAACATGACCAAACAGCAGCATTAAACCTGCTACTCCCATGCTCTTTCCTGGGAGGATCTGGCAGACACACGGATCAAAATGCCCAGCAGCATGCCTGGGGTGCAGAGAAGACAGCACTGAGACACCACCTAAACAAAGTAACTCCCAAAAGAAACTAAACCAAACAACATGCCTCAGCCTTGACATCTATCCAAGGTTTTAAATCCTTGCATCAGCCCTCACCTGCCACCTGTTTAAAGTTTCTCTCTGCCAGGGGAGTGGAGAGGGCAGAAGAAAACAGCAGAGTTTGGATGTTGCTTTTGCTGACCCTCTCACCTCTGCTCACAGTCTCTGCTGAGCCCCTCACTCGCAGGTAAATGTGCCAGCATTTCTGTTTGCTCTCAGCAGAGTCACCATGATACAGAAGAGAGCAGTCATAAGACTGTCACAGTTCCCAGATTGTTGGAAAGCAGGAATTAGGAGCTGAGAGAGAAGGTTTGAATCTCAGTACAAGGAACAACCCAGCAGCCCATGAGCTGGCCTGAAATATGCACACGAAGCAAAAGTAAACACTGCTACCCAACAAAGACTGCTCCAGCTCCTTGAGAGGTCTGAGGAGGAGAGGAGAACCACTGCAAGTACAATTTTTGGACCAACTTGGCTGGACAAGAAAAGTTCTTTGGCACACAATCCCTCTTCTCCAGGCGTCAAGCCATGCTGACTTCAGATGTGCTAAGCTGGACAGAAGAACATGCTTAGGCAGGGCAGCTCAGGTAGGAATGGACCTCTCAAACCTGAAGGCAGAATGAATGCTGATGAGTTCTTGACATTTTGCAGTACACCTGATCTGGTTCTCCCAAATGTCTCAGATCTGAGGGTGGGCTCTAGAAGATAAGACTGCAAGGTACAATCTGACTTTTCTTTCTCGAGTGGTATCATTAAAGGTTATCTCAAAGGCTTGATCCATGAAAAAGGTAAGCTGCTCCTTCTTCCAATCTGCCAAGCCCGAATTCAAGTTATGAACTAAAACTGGTTGCTTAACTTAGATCCTTTCTATAGTTGCCTTAAAATGTCTGAAACCCTTTTTACCTGTGCCAAGTCAGCCCTCAAGTTTTATAGGACTATTTTGAACAGTACAGGCTTGCATTTTTGCTAACATAGCTAATTGGTGTTTCAAGAATTATGATTTTGATAGGACTGATTAGAAAATATGTTGAAAAGAACATTCCTGAAAACTGTAACCAAATAATGACTGAGATATATTTCAGACTAAATTTTTGCCAATCCAGCTACAAGGCAGCAACCAACACGAAAGGATTTCTCTGCAGAAACAACTGAGCTCTAGATTAAAAAGTAACATAAGCACTCATTCAAACAGAAATATTATTGAATAGTCCAATTTTAATAAAATTTCACTCAAAGTAAACTCAGTGACTGGTTCCTAGGACTTGGTCAGTCTCCACACAATCATGTCTGAACTGAGCTGAGCTTTTGCTATTTTCCAAGTCATCTCCTGGTACTGGGCAGCAGTCATGGTCTGAGCCATGGTCAGCGCACCCTCGTCCTGTTCACTCTGCAGCTTCTTTCTGAATTGTTCAACTCCTTCCTTGCTCTCCAGTAAGGAAGCCACAGCCGCATCACTGACTTTCCTGTCAGGCATGCTCCCCCATGTAGAAGTACTGTCAGCTTTACTTTCTTTTGAGAAGAAAGAACTTCCTGAGGTGAGTATTGAGAAGAAAGAACTTCTTGAGGTGAGCATTTCTTTCTCCAAAGCCAGTGCCAGTTGTTCAGCAAGTGCCTCTCTGCTGCCAGATCTCAGCAGTTTTACTTCACAGCTTGTAGGCAGAATTCTTCTAAGGCTATGAAGGCACTGGAACAAGACAGTCAGATTTCTGTAAAACAAGATGATTATGATTATTATGATTGCTACCCTATAGCTTAAAATTTCTGTAGGGGAAAATAAATCAAAGCTACCTCAAAGCAAAGAGGGACAAACTTGCAGTGCTGATGGTTTCAGGTATTATGTGCACTGTGCATGCAAGAGTAAGCAAGGGCTCTCTAACGGCATGTGGAGGAGCCACTGGACATCAAAAGAACTGACACTGAGCAAGCTTCAGCAGCACAAACACCCTATGCTAAAATAGCTGTGCATAGTTAGGGTTCACATGAGCATCACTTGTTCCCTTATGGAGCAATCCACCTGTAACAGCACAAGGGAATTGTGTTGTCTGGTCTGCAACAAAGAGGTAGAACAAAAGTTGCTTAGAGACTGAATGGAATCCACCAAGGCCAAGGGTAGAGTCTTGCACCTGGGAAAGAGCAACCCCTCAAAATCCTAGCAGCATCCTCAAGTAGGTAGTTTTGGGATGCAGGCCAGAAAGGCATTTTTATTTCAAGTACTTCCGCTTTGATTTACTCATCTTAACACTCCACTACTTTACCAAATAGAGCTTGTTCTGGTTCTGGAAGGCTGTAAATTAGTCTAGCCTGCAGCTCACTCCTCCCACAGAAATATCCTATTCCTGTGGGAATAAAAAGCTATGGAATATGTAACACACCATGAACATGTAGCTCGCTGACAATGCACAAGTGGGTCAAGAGCAAATGGGATCAACTCTTGAAAAGGAATCAAAAGACTTGAGGCTTAAAATTTTACTAACTGACTTCTTGACCATTTCAGCCTTTCCTCTAAAAGAAGAATGAAGCATACTGGTTAAGATTTTGGGTGATTATGGTACCAGTAAGAACCAAAGATATAAAAGTGTGTATGCAAGATGAATATTCTTTACACCTTTGGACCAGTTTTACCTGCAGAATAAGGTCAGAATTCCTTCCAATGGATTCTTCAGGGTCCAGTTGAGAATTGTCCCATGCACATTTCCTGCTCTATGACAGAATAGGTTGTCTTTGCATTCTTTAAATGGCGTGCACTCCATTTCTCCCAGTAACCAGGAGCTGACTGGAGTCAATGTGCATGCAGCAGACACAACCTGAAAGGAGAATCTGGTAGATGTTGCAAGGACAGCAAGTATATCTTCCATGGAACCTGCAAGAAAATACAGTAAAAATAAACTGAACTGAAATATTCTGCATGTAGCAACCATGCTTAGATTACTGGGTCACACTCCCCGTTTCAGGTAAAGTTTGCACCTCCTCTGGGAACTCTCTTCTCACCTAAATTCTGATAGATACCTACTTCTGCCAAGCAAAATAGCTGACTGACTAACAAAGCCCCCCCTGTGGAGTGGAGTCACTAAAGACAAGCATCACCTTGCCAAAGGCCAGCTATTAATAGCTTCCTGTGACTGTAAGAGGACATGATGGCCTCAGTGATATAGCATTAGAGAAAGACAGACATTCAAATTCCTTCCAAATGATTCAAAGGATATTTTGCTACATGGGCAGAAGCTCAGTTCAAAATCAATTCAATCAGGAATATTAAAAGAAAGGAAATTAAATTACCTCAGTAGATGTGTAGATGAGGAAAAGCTGCAATTGCTGTGGTATCATTTAAGAAGTAATATCATGCCAGCAAAAATAATCTGTCTAATCAACAGAAAGCATTTTAGGTATAGAAAATAATGTAGGCTTCGTCCTCCTGCACCAACCAATCTGCAACACTAACCACTCCAGCCAGGCTGCAGCATCAGTGCTAGCACAAAACCTTGTGGCACCTCACTTGACACTTTTGCCATTGTGACAGATGTCCCATCTTGTATTTCACCCAGTTTTTGATTGCCAGCAGGTCTAGGCCATTCTAAGAGAGATGTGGTTTGGCCTTCAAGACTTAGTTTGGTATCTTCCAGAACAAACGGAAGACTCAGCCACATGTTTATGAAGCCAGACCAAACCAATCCATTTACCTGTGCAGTATCCATTATCCTTTAGCATCTTTACTGAATGTTTTCCAGTTGAAATATCTTCCAGGCTCAAGGAAATCTTCCCACAGAACACATCAATGTTTTTGCTCTGCTGTAAGCTGTCACTTTGAGGCTTGGCATGCAGAAGAACAACACAATGCACACGATGAAAAGCCAGCAGTGGTGACAGGCTGGTCACAGCAGTGACTGACCTGCCTCCATCCAGCTCAGCTCCTGAACGTCCCTTGGGAAGGTCTTTCTTCAGATCATTGCTGCTACACAAATCCAGTTTCATCTTTTTTGCAGGAGGCTCCATTTGACATGGAGAGACAGGCAGTGCTGAGAAGGCTTTGTTCAGCTTGGTGACTTTATTTTGACATTTGATAACAGGAGCAGTCAAAGAGAAGTCTTGATCCAGCACCAAAGATAAACTGGCATCTCTTAGAGACCTGTGGAGACACAAGCAAGAGGACTGCACTCCCACTTCCTATCTTGCCTTCTGACAAATACTTTGCAGGGATATACAGACATTTCAGATTCCCACAAACTCCAACAGTATTCCAGGTGCAGTCACAAGGTGTACAAAGAGCAGAAGCCCCTCCAAGGACTGTTTTATCTAAGCTTGGTATAAAGTGCAAGAGCAAAATGTGGGCTGAGCTTCTAAAAGCTTCCAGGAGTTGGATGCCTCATTTCAGCTGAAAGACTCTGGATGTTTAATTCACCCCCAAAGTGTTGGAAAGTTCACATAACCCATGGGATACTCCACTCTATTTACAACTTCTTATTTTATTAGAAGAAATTGTTTTTAAAAAGTATCAAATTCTGCTCTGTAAGGACTAAAAGCTCATTTGATGTTCTGTAGTGTTTGACAGCTATTCAAACAAAATAAAAGGTTTAAAATATCTCACACTGATCGAGCCACCTTGCACAGGCAGTAATTGCTTGAAGTTAATTATCCAACATGTGGTTCTTTCAATAGAACCCTAACAGCACTGCTTCAGATCCACTCTTAGTGACTATTCTGCACTACCAGTTCAGTCTTGAGATGTCACTGCCACCTGGCAGTCCTATGAATGCCTTTTTTCTGGATGAAGAAGTATAACCACCTCACAATGCACCCTGAAGCACCACTGCAATTTTGCATTAGTAGAAAGCAAAAATCCTGCCAGTCAAGATTGCCAGTGCTGGGGGTGGAGGGCAAGCAAAGCCCCTTCCCCAAGCCCATGGGTGGTTGTGCAGAGCACTGAATGGCAGCCAGAAGCTCTGCTGCTAGCCAGCCTACCAGCTAACCTTTGACAAATGGTTTCATCTTCACATGGCTCAGCTGTAAAAAAGGAAGAGAGGGCAATATTGCTGCTGAGTTCCAAACCTTTGAAGGGTTTCTGAAGCTATACAGCAATCAGGTACTTCCTGTTTAAAACAGTCACCATTATTAAAGCTAAAAGGCAAAACCAATCTTTTGCCTCGGTGGCTTTTAACAGAGGCTGTCAAGAAGATGTCAACCTTCCTGTAAAGTTGTAGAAACCTGGCAGCTGAGCCACAGCATACCCTCAGCTCCAGCAGAGCAGCCAAAGGGCACCGCAGGTCAGCTCCCTCACAGCCACTGCAATGGTTGTCCAGTGGCATCAGGAGCTTTCAGCCTACTGTAACACCCTCAGCTACAGTGCTTGTGGGAATACAGGTCAGAAGGGAAGTTCTGATTCTATCCAAGCTTAATTACACAGTGCACACTGCAAATTTGTTTCATGGAATCCTCTGTTTTTTAAACTGGACTTCAAGTCAGCTCCCTCCCTGGAAGAGGGAGATGATAGGAGTGAGATTTACAACTACAACTGAGCAATTAAAATTAACGTATCAAACAAAACCAGACAGTGACAGAAACAAACCAATAATGCTGATGGTTTAAGTACTGTAGAGCTGACTGCTCCACATAATTCACACAGTGCATAAACTCAGGAAAGATTGTATTTGATTGGTTACTTGACTGCAGTACAGTTCAGTTCAAAAGCTGAGTATTCATTAGGTTGATCAGAGAATTGAAAATGTTTTCTCCTCCACTTCTTTAAGCAAATCACTCCCTAGGAATTTCAAGATGTTAATCGTAGGGTACCAGGAACTGCCAAGTTAAGCTACAGCTTTGGCTACAGCACATACCAATGGCAGCATGGCAACCTCAGCACAGACCATGGAGAGTCAGCATTTTTGTTCAACCACACATGTTGCAGAAAGCCTGTGGCAATGCTGTGGTTGCACTGGCACAAGTGATTTGCAGCTGCATAGTGTGGTATTTCGCACTGGGTCAAAGACACAAGCAACAGCAACGATGACAAGATGCACACTTGAAGCAATTTATAAAGAGAGATGAAGTTCAAAATTCAGAAAGCCACTTTGCTACTGCAGAGCTTAACCTGCAAAGTCAGCTTCTGCAAACCCACCCAACAACAGCAGATGGTAGAGTTTTTACTTACAAGTGAAATGTTGCAGCCAGTTGCACTCCGACGACCAGGCTGTCCCCCACAACACGCTGCCACAAGTTTTCTACCAAGTGCTCTGGGACATGGCATGCCAGTGGTGCCTCTTGACCAAGAGAACAAGGAGGATCTTCTACATCATCCCAGAGAGGGACAAGACCTTCCTTACAGAAAAGTGGGGTTTAGAGAAATTCAGTGGAGCCATTACTTCTTCTGTTTGTACTTCCTTACTGGTGTTTTGCCACAAATGACCACTGGAAGTGCCTTGAAGACACATCAACTGAAATGCACATACACCAGTTTACCTGAAACTGCTCAGAGAGAATTGTGTTTCCTTAACACACAGCAATCACGAAGAGCACAACTTTCTTTCCTTAGAAACATGTGCCTAAATCAAACTGCCATACAATTAATTGTCCAAAGAAGATTTAATCATTAACTGATTGAAATGTTGTTGTCTAACCCTGGCTGGCTCAAGAGGGCCAGCATGAACTGGAAGGGATATCAACTCCATTTCAGGTAAGTCAGGAGGCTTATTTTGAGAAACGTATGACAGTGACCTTTGCCCAGCTTCCATCACCTTCTCAGCCCACGGCTAGACCTGTCTCTATTATGAAATCAAATTTACTCACACAGATCTGTGACAGCTCTTTATTTGCAGCACTAGATTCCAAACATATTCAGTATCTAGGTGCCAATTAAGACTGTACAGCCCCCATTCTCTTTGTCACTGCCTCTTCTTTAGAGGCTGTTCCTCCATACGACTCAGTTGTCAGGTGGTATTGTGCAAATTCATTTCAAGTAAATACAGGGAAATTTAGTCTTAAATAAGTACATCGAGAGATTAAGGTAATGAACCAGAATTAAAGGTAGATGAGTGAGTTTTGCTAGTGAAAGTAGGAAGTGTTTGAGGCAATCCCCCTCTCCAAACAGCCCAGAAGAATCGAGAAGCGATCTGTCCTCTCTCCTGCATTTTACCTCTTTGGCAGTTGGTAGAACATGGTTTCTGCCCTCAACTAGATCTCTTAATGCTTTACAGGACTGAAGGATAACCCTCTTTTGGAGTGCTAAATGCTGCTTCAGCTTTCGAACAGCTGTGCAACCAGCCTGTGAAAGACAGAGATGATATGAAACTTATGCAAATAACAACAGAAGTTGAGGCTACCAAAACATCTTCTTAGTTTCCTATTTTTATGCAAGTATCACAAACTTTATCAAATCAGGCACACATTTATCACTTTCATACCATCACTTTCGCCCCTTCTGTTTCACTCAGCCATGGGAAGGTATCAGTATTAAATTTCTTGTCAAGACTTGTATTGATTATTGGTCAGGTCAATATATAGAAGAATTGACCAAAAAATCCAATCCAAAACAAACCCAAAACATCCTTCAGGATCACCCATCACCAGCTGACAAGCCTGATGGAAATGCACTTCATGTAAGCGAAGTGATGCTCTCATGCTGTGATGGCAAAGGGGATTTGGAGCAAGCAGCAGTCCCCAGTGTTCTTCTTCGATACCTATCAAACCATATTTAAATGCAATAAGCCTGTGCTAGACTTGGTTCAGGAGTTAAGAATAAAGATGTTTCTGTAATGTCTTCCTAATCAAGGTCTTCAGAATAGCAAACTGTTCCTTACTCCCACTGGTGAGTAGCTCCCAAATAAAACAATTGAGGAGCAAGGAGCAAAGGGGAAAGCACAGACAGAGCAGCACTCAGAATGGCCACAACTACGGCTGGAGGCCTGCTGAGCAGCCTGACCTTTGCGAGCCCTTTTTCCTCACAAGGCAACACAAAAAAGAGACCTGAAATTCAGCACATAGCAAACCCAGGACTGGGTAGCACTCCCCATCAGCTCTCTCTGGAACAAGTGCCACGTGTGTGCTCTCTGCCATATGCCAAGATGGAGCACACTGCAGGCATTGGCATAAGTCAGTCTTGGCTGTGAACTAAGAAAATAAGACCAGATCAATTTACAGTAGAAAGCAGAAATCTGTGAGTTAATCCAGCATGAACAGCAGAACAGGTGAATCGCTGTCAAAACCAAAGCAAATTACAGCAGAGGCTTAGTTGTGAGAACAGCCAAATGCTCTAGCACAGGGCAGTCGAAGTTGCCACATTCATAAATAAACTAATACCCATATACAGAGCTAAAACCACTGAGTTAAGAAATGTGACACTTTTACAAAACAAAAGCAATGAAAAGGAAGATTAATGACTGATAAAACTGGAAAACATTGGGAAAAGCAAAATCAAAACAGAAAAAAAGCCAGAGGGAAAAAATTCAGAGATCTAGAGTCTGAAGCTGCTCATATGGTAAAGGACTGGTTCTATGCTTTTCAAATGACTAAACTGGTTTATAAAAAATACTAAAAAGAAAATGAGCCACTGCACAGCAACATAGGGAAAAAACAATTAAAACATACGCTAAGCATAGTATCAAAAATCAAACTTACAGAACATGTTTTAAATAACTTTCTATCCACCTCCAAATCAGCATTAGCAGAAGAACAAAACAATTAGAGCAGAAGTTCAGTGAATCACCAGAAGGGAATAAGAAAAAAACAAAACGGCCCCAAAACAGACCAACCAAGTCAAAGGAATGTCATAAGGCCGCCACACAGATGTGAAATGAGGGGGAGGCAAGTCTGAAATAGGGCTTTTTCAAGCTGGCACTTCTGTGTGTGATGCTGTTTCATTTCAACCTAAAAGACAAGACTCCATGGAGACTGTCAAAAAATAATTTGATTACACGTTCCCAGAAGACCTTAACTTTAATGATCCATGTCAAGAGGCACTGCTCCAATGCTAAATAAATAACCTTTGGAAAGCCCCAAGCTAAGCAGGATGCATGCAATCCTGCATCAAAATCATCATCCTTGTCATTCATCTATACACCAGAATTCAAAACCCAGGGAGAGTGCTTCACTGATCAGGGCAAACAGAACAACGGAGATTCCAACAAGAAAGTAACAGTAAAGTTAAAAAGAGATACAGGAAATACAAATAAAATACACTTGCTTATAGTGCTTGTGCTGCCAAGTGGCTATGCAAATTAGAGCTCAAAAAGATCTCCAAGTAACTTAGAGAAACAGGTTTTATGAAGATGGATTCTGTGTCTATAAAACTTCATCGGCAAATGACACACAAGATGTCCAGCTAGTGGCTGGTTTGCAACAGCAGAATGTGTCACGGACTGTTCATTTGCTCCTAGCATGGATTCCCAGAGCTGTGCAGCTGGAAGCCAGTTCATGCCTTGTAAGAACAAAGGTACATAGAACACGGAGTCATCAAGGGCAGGGTGGGCAGCCTTTATTGTGACAGTGGAAGCAGCAGCAAATGAGAAAGACTGGAACTACTTTCTGTTTTGCAGAGTACTGTAATAAGTAGAGAATGAATGCAGAAGCAAAGAAACCAGTTAGAAAACAGGTGACTGCCCAAGAGAAGAAATAAAGGCATTTGGAAGCTGGCACTTCTGTGTGTGAAAGCCAACAGGCCTCCAAGGCTGTAAAGAAAAATGGAAAAGTGGAGGGCTGAAACAGACCTCAAAATGAATCCTACTTTCTCGTGCCTTCCAGGAAGTCAAAAGTACTGTCCGGTGTTCTCCAAACAGCAGCTTATCTGGTTTGGAAGAAGTATGTCTTCAAACAGCTTTGCTATAATTATAGCTAGAAAAGTCTTTTCCTAATAGGCCACAGGCATCCTTTTATTCCAGTACTAAACTTTTGCCAGTAAATTTCCTTCACTTTTAGAGGCTGGAGATAAAAGTGCCACAATATCCTTTTCAAGCTCTCACCAACTCTCAAATGACAATAATTACCTCCTACCTCAGACTAAGAGCACTCATGGCAAACCAGGAAGGGTCTCACATCACTGATGCAATCAGATTTATGATAGTTCCTAAAGCCGTTTTTAAAAATTAAAATAATCTTATTAGTTGCTACCCATTTGATATAGGTCAAAGCACAGTACTGCAAAGAATGTCCTGGAGAGTGGAGCATGCTGGGTGTTTACTATCAGGGAGACAGGCAGAGAGGCAATAATGCACTGCCATTGATTACTAGGACTCAGGCAAGCACCCCAGCTGGTTTTAAAATGACACTAACTAAAAGAAAGCTGCAGGTTAGCTTCATTTTAGTTGTAGCAACAGGAAGAGGCATCACCAGGTAGTGAAACAACAGCCACTAATTTGGGCATAAGTAAAAGCCAACTTTGACTGAAGCCCACAGGCAAAGAATCAGACCACGATGCTCATTATTTTCAGAATAAGCCACAACTCAAAATAGGTCATGAGGAGCGAGCACTGATTTTATTAATCTGGTATTTAAGTATCCACTAGTCAAATGACTGTTGCTAAGCTTTGATGGGATGGCTTCAGCATTAATCTCCAAGGTTTAATTAAAATTAAATTAGACCCTTGCAATTAGCCAACTAATTTGTAACAGCTGAGAGTACTCAAACACAGAGTACCACTGGTTCAACAATGGACCCTTAGTTGTCTTCTCCCTGAAGAACGACTCCAACAAAACTCATCTTTTAGAGCATGTAATGACACAAAAAAGTATTTTGGAGAAAAGATGGAGGCACAACTATTGAGCACAAACCTGTAATCTTGTCTCAAGGGCTTGGACAGTAAGCAACTCGTTCTCCTGCAATCCTTCTGCAGCAGGAACATTATGTTTATGATTATTACCACTCTGAAAAACCAAACCAAACCACTGAATTAATTAAAAGGCTTAAAGTAAGGTACAGGCTATTACAGGCTGTGGGGGGAAACAGAGAAACCCAGCAGAATTACAGCATGCTTTTGAAAGGAAAAATCCTATGGAGGCAATTAGATTGATGATACCTAATGGCAAAGCTCAATTATGCTAAGTAACAATCTCTATGGCTTTCATTAAGAGTTCTTAGCCAAAAGGTAAGCACTGTAGCAAACCTGTTACATGTGAAGCATTTTCAGCTGCACTTAATTTCCCAAAAGCATGTTGATGCTACCAAGGAAGCAGGATAATTTCAGATAATTTGTGATTGTATTCAGACTTCAGGGCATTTCACAGCAGACATCTGGCTTCACTTTGCACCAACACTGTGATGAGTTCTTAACGCAGTAAGCACACACCAAGTAGCTGAGAAAAGGCAGGCTGAACTTACTGCATAGCTGACTGCTCCAAGATCTGTTATTGTGAATGTACTTAGCACATCTGTATTGGAATCATCCTTGAAGAGCAGTAACAGCTGCTCACTTCCAGAGCCGATGAAATCATCCACCAGAACAGACTTCACTTTTTGCCACTTGGAAGCCACCTACAGCAGAGAGGTTTAAACAAACACAGATGTATGAGGTGTGGTACTGGGGAAGCTTGCTTTCTGTGCAGAAGCAGCCTATCCAAGTGTGTACAGTGCAGTATTAGAACCCAGCTCAGGCTCTCACTCTTATTTCATCACCTAAAGCCTTTGTTATTTCTGGGAAAAAACAGCCACCTCTCTGCAAAGATTGCATTGCACAGTACAGGTGACAGAGGAGATTGCAACTTTTTTGTGTGCTTAAAGAGACAAAGAGCTGGATTCTCTTGGATTGACACTTAGTCAACCAGTATTACTTGCAGAATACCTAAAGGCATTACACCTTTGACACTCAGTGTATTGCACTAGAATATATTGGGCAAGCAAAGACAAATTTGTACAATAATGCTGCCAACCAAAGAGGAGAAACTTTCCTGGGTTTCACAAGTCTTCTTGACAGAGTACAATAAACCCTAGAAGTTATCTTTATCTCTCCTGACTTTAGGAAACAAAAGGCCTTCTTGGCATCATTCCCATGAAACAATACTTTTCCTTACTAGGAAGTGAGACTCAGAAGGCTTTTAAATTTACCAGTTTTGTTTCACTTGAACACAAATCCTGTAGGCACACCTTACAACTTACATAACTGCCTTACAACTTCAAGCTCTTTCACTACGGAAGGTTTTTATTAGCTAGTAAATAACAGAATCCAAGCTTTATTTTCAATAAAAGAAAGCAAAACAATCTCATACTTCAGAGAGGTTATTTTTACAGAAGAAACAATAACAAACAAAACTAACCCTGCCTCTTCTCAGCTGCAGAAACTTCCACACAGCAAATATAGACAACTCAAAGCTACAGCAGTGTAAGGGATCTGATTAAAGTCACAAATACCTGCAAGTTGCCTCTCCTCTGCACAACACAAACATTTCCAGAGGCAAAAGACACAACGAACAGCAAATCACTGCTGCTGGTTACAGCTGTATTTACTGAGTATGGTTCCTCATAAGGAAGCTCACAAATGCCTCTGGGCAGACCACCTTGGAACCAGATCAGCTGATTCTTGTGAGTTACAGCCACAAGTGATGTCTGGAGCTGTTTTCTCAGCAGATCACTCTTGCAGACACAGACAGAGGACACCACCCTGCCATAAGCATGGGGCATAAAGCACGTGCCAGGTAGCATCTTCTGTGTTTTGACTGCATAGCCAAACAACTCACTACCCCAGATGGCTTGGTCTGAAGTGGAAAACTCAGTCTCAGCTTCACTCTCTGTCAGGCAAGCAGTTCTTATCCCTAAGACGACAGGACCTTCATCCTTGATTTCACCTGTCCACACAACAGAAGAAAGTTGAACAGGAGCACTGAGAACTGTGCAGGTGCTGGAAGAGATGTAGAACAGCTTGTTGGCATGCCTCCACAAGACTGAAGGGCCAGCAAACAGCCTGACGTCTTCTTTCAGCTCATAATCCAATTTAAACTGAAAGGACTGCTCAAACTGATTTGAGCTGTGAAGTAACAGCAAAAGATATTTAACAATATTGTTCCTTTTTTTCGTTTTCATCAAAATGCAGGGAAGGATAATCCCAGTTCTGGAATCTGTTGTGCAGCTACAACAAATTATTTCCATTTTTAAGGGACTGCCACGCACACTGAATACTCCAGAAGACTTCTGAACAAACAGCTTAGTGTTTCTGTTGAAGGTCATTCTTCTGACACATAAATCCACTGTTTTATCAGCTGCTCCCTCCACATGTTTTGACTGTGACAGCTGAAATATGAGGACTTCACCATTGTAGGACAAGAACTGTTCTTGCTCACTCAGCACCATCTTTCCTTATCTTTATGTAGGTTCTTCTGCAACAGAACTGGATGCATCTGTTCTTGTTAGCACTACTTCTCTGCAGACGTTTTAACTTATATGGATGCTTTGCACCTACAAAAGTGAAACCCAAAAAAATGTAAATAACTTTGGGAGTAGCTGACAGAATTTATCCCTAAGAGTAAGAAAAAAATCTACATTGCAAACCATACATAGGCTTGTTTGAGAATACAAGGCCTGTATGTGCTTTACCTAGCAGAATACACTGAAGTTAAATGATTTTGTACAGAGAGATGGAAGTAACAGAAACACTGCACTGCAGAGCTGTATTCAAGCCATTTATTTACCAAGGCACAGATTAGCTCCCGATCAACTGCTACAGGACATAATATAAGCTGAAGGAAACCAAACCATACGCAGTTTGTGTGATTGCATTGAAGGTATCAGCTCCACAAACATACTGGATGGACTGGGAGGCAACGGTGCTTTGAATTCTTAAGAGCCTCCACTCAGCTGCAGACTTTCTTAATAAAAACTCTTGGCTCATTTATTCTTGGTTAAATTTACAGTCTCTTTGGGAAGAAAGTCTTCTGAATAAGAGCTTATTTTGTCGCCAAGTAAGCTCCTTTCCGCCCCCAGACAAACCCCCAGGGACGCAGCACAAGCCGTGCTTGCCTCAGCTTTCGCTCAGCTTCCGGGGTACGCAGCGACACCCCCAGCCTGGCTCAGCCACCCCGCCGCGCCCCTCACACCTTCGGCCGGGTTTACTCGCACCGAACGGCTCCTACGGTTCTAAAAGTGGGTCTCAAGCAGCAGCGGGCCCCAGTTCAGCTTCCGCCCCAAATACCGCTGACAAGCTTTGACAGTCATTAACGCTCTCCCAGCTCGGCCTAACAGTAGCCACAAAAGCTCTTACGGAACAAGCCGACTGAGAGAGAATCAGCAAGTGCAGACTCAGCACCAGCAAGGCCTTACCCGGCTCCCGGAACCGCCTGAACCCCAGCCCAGCTCCGGGAGAGGCAGGAAGCGACCGAAACTGCCGCCCGCGGCGAACTTCCCGCCGCAGGGAGCATGCCGGGAGGAGCGGCGCGGCAGCGCCCCACAGCCATTGGCTGCGCCGACACCGCGTGACTTGCGGCGTAGGGCGTAGCGGCCGTCACGTGCTGCGTCTTTCCCCATTCCGGGCTGCTGCAGCAGTGGCTGGGTGGCTCAGCTGGACCATGGCTGAGGTGAGTGCTTGTCTTGCTGCTGCCCGCCTGCTGGGCTGCCCACTGCCTCCACTGGCTTGTGCCCGGGAGTCAAGCGGTAGCGATGGCCCGGCCCGCCAGGCAGGTGAAAGTCTGAGACTGCCTCGGGCCCCGGCTTTTCCCTTCCTGTCACGTTCTTTCTGTTTCTTGTTTCCCCTCAGCAGCGACAGGACAAGGCCGCGCTGATAAGCGAGACCAGACGGCGTTTCGAGGCGGAGTATCTGCCAGGTGAGCGCTTGGGCGGTGGAGCTGGGGCGAGTGGGCTGGGAACGATGGGCCTGGCCCGGTGGATGCGGTCACTGGGGCTTGCCCGGTGCAACATTTGTCCTGCGGGCTTCGCTGTGTCCCCGCTTCCCTGGGTGAGCGCCTGTTCTTGCCTCTTCTTCAGGTGGCTGAAGCTGCGGGCTGGGCATGGTGCACTAAGCAGGAGATTTTCTCTGTTGGCTCTTGGTGCTTTCTTCTGGGTTGCTGTCTTGGGCAACAAGGGACGTCGGGGCAAAGGTCTGGGTGCTTCTGACTCGTGGTTGTGTTTGGTTGGCTCTAGTGTGGGGTCCGGGACACCTGCGCTTGGTGTGCTGCCCACGTAAAGTACAGGGGAGTGGGAAAAGATTAATTCTGACCTCAACCAGTTTGTCATCTGCTTTTCTAGAGTAACTTGCATTTCAAATTCATGTTGGCCTTTACTGAAGCACTGTGTTCAACTCCATTATTAAGTGCAGATGTTTTTAAATTTGTCAGTGGAGGCCAGGAGATGCTGGGGATGCCTAGGGCAAGGGGAATTACCAAGGTAAACCTGGAAGAGCTTCATTTCATTTCAAGGTTGATTTGCATTGCTTATGAATATATAGTAATATACTATGCTAATAACTGCAACAAGCAATCCATTTTGTTATGACTAAAGACTTTCTATTAAAAACATGCTTCTGTCTTATTTTAAATACAAACATAGTAAGAGCCCAGTAGTTTTGAGTCACCTGCATGTCTTCTAATATCAGCTCTAATCCTGGACGCACACACACCTTACCCTGATGTTCCTGATCAGAATCATGGAGGTTCCCTGTACCCATTTTACTGAAGGGCTGCATGCGTCCATGCCTTCTTTGTGACTGGTTCTAGCAATTCTCACCTGAACCTGAGTCTTAGTTAACTTCGTTTCATGTGATTAGTCTGCCGACCTTCTTAAGGGAAACTTTGTTGGCCTTGGTCAGCAGTGACCTGTATTTATGGCAGACTTATTAGAACAGTGCCTTGTAGAACAGGGAGCTTGTTTCATTATTTGATGTTTCTGTGCAAATAAAGATGCCTTTGACAGCCTTAAGGCTTGCACTGAGGTGAGTGGCAGATCAGTGTTAAATTATAAATTCTTTTGGCTGCTAACATTTTCAGTTAATATCTGTATTTCCCTATGATGACTTATTGTGCTTTGTATTCTGTTATCTCAGAATCACACTCATAAATAAATTACCTTGGAAAGCCTAGAGCTGCTTTGGAACAATTGCTGCCGAAAAGGGAGTCTTAGCTTTGCAATTGAGCCATCACCTCCAATCTTGGAATTCCACAGGTTTTTCTAGTTGTAGTGAAGCCTCTGTTGGGCTGGGTGTTCCAACCATTAAATTAATTGAACGCTGCTGTAAGGTAAGCTGTAATCCTAGCTACAGTATTTCATACACATGTTCTCAGTAAACCCATTTTTGGGTCATGCTTTAGGGCTCTTAGCCCTTTCAAGAAAATAGGATTAGGGGTTGGGGTTCTTTTGAGTTTACATTCTTAAGTCTCTCCCTCGAATTTAGGAATGCCACTAGCAAATTAATGTTGCCAAACCCCATTCAAGTGTGAAACCCCCAAGGTTTCAGTTCTGTTGTGGTCCTTCAGCCTTTTCCCATGTACGTTTTAAAAGGAAGGGACATGTATGGAATGCCATGCGATTTTTGTGTTGTGGAAGTAGGAGTGATGCTTCACATCCAGCAGTTTCAGCCTGCTTTCAAAATTAAGGCCAGTGTCAAAACACTGAGAAACTGACGCTTTCTGTGGAAGTCTAGTGTGGACATAGTTGTGGGCCTTGACAAGGGTGAGCCTAATTCCATTTACAAGTGGGTTGCAAGTGTTAACATTTGATAGAAGCTTTCAGATGGTTCGAGTTTGGGGGTTGCAGCTACTGCCATTTTATTGTCCCTTTGAGGAAAATGGAAATTATTCTTTAACCTTGGTGTTTGTGTTATGAAGTGACTTCCATGTGAGAGAAGTCACAAGTACTGATTGCTGTCCTCCCCCACCCTATCCCCTCACGTGGGAAGAATTGGCAGTGGTCACAAATGCTGTGATGGTTGTGCAGGAATGTTTATTCTTGTTAAACAAAAACTTAGAAGGGCTCTGAAATCCTCATTTTTGGTTGAAATTATTTATTGTCAGTACACAATGCTTCAGATTAGAATAGACTATACAGAAATACAGAACTGCCTCAGAAAATAATATTAAACTGCCATAGCCAAGCCATATTGGAATATTTCACAGCAAAGTTAATAACCAAATCACGTGCTGCAGTCTTGGCAGCTGTCAGGGCAGGATGATAGGAAAAGTTTTGTAGAGCACTTGGAAAGCACCAAAACTCTGTGTTCTGAACCACATCATTGTTTCATTAGTGTGACCAAAGAATGGCTTTGATGGTGAGTTTCCAGACAGCACTGTCACAGAACCTCAGTGGCTTATTGCCCCAAAGCTTCACAAGAACTTCCTTACTGAGCTTGTCCAGAAAATGTAGCCATTGAGGAGTTGTCAAAGGAAGGTCTGGCTGCTGCTTATCTACTCAGCACTGCCTTGTGAACTGAGCTCTGCTGGTGTTTTCAGTCAGTATTTTAGCTGTATTTGAACTACAGCTCTTGTGAGGTATATTTATCCCTAGCAGTTAAAAGCATCTTTCTAATGCTGAAAAGGTCCTGTTAGTACAATAGACTGGCACATGCTTTCTGATGTGGCAGGTGGACAGACTCCACATCTTGGCTGTTGTGGGCTCATTTCTGCTTTGTTTGGACTCTTTGTGAGAGTTGATGTGAATGATTGTGTGGTGACCAGAACAATGAAAACAAAAGGTTCTTTTTCTAGGACTGGCTGGTACTAACAGTGTTTTCTAGCAAATAGTCTTCAGTACATTTGTATTCTTCAGCAGATTTCTAAAATTAGCCTTTATTTCTGGGCTGTTGCTTTCTATTTTAATGCTGCAGTGGAAATTATAAATCATGAAATCTTGGTAGATCTTTTTCTATTCAGCAAGCTTTTTCCACACTTCCTTTTACATATTTGCCATTCCTTATTGCCTGCATTCCATTCCTCTCCCCATTCACATCCTCTTCCTTTCTCCTTTAGGCAAAGCTTCATTTTCATAAAAAGATTTTGCGAGGGAGTTTTCCCCCTGTAATTACAAATGCTAAATTTCATCATGATGCTCTTTGAGTCAGGAGCAAAACCTGGGTTTTTTTATTTGCTAATTGCAAGTCACCTTTTAGACACAGGAAACAGTCTTTTTAACATGGATGTGGTTATTGGCGAACACTCCTAAATCCTGTTTTGAATACCTGTGTTTATGCTCTGAAAAATCTGTTTTCTCCAGTTGTTGGCTGTTACAATGAGAACTGCTGGAAGCACCAGGCAGGATAAACTTCATGCCTTTATAGAGAGCTGAGAGACAGTAGTGCTTGAGCTTTCCATTGGAAGTGGTCCTTTTGGTCACTGGGAACCTTCAGCTTTGCTAAATGGTTAAACTAATCACAGTTTGAGAAGGGGATACTTCATTTGTTTATTGCTGCTTGAGTTTATTAAAACAACTCCTTATTGGGTGGAAATAGTTTGATGTTCTTCATCCCTGTCTCTGTTTTCTGATTTTAAATTGTTTTCAGTCTTGCCAGTTTCCTCATCCAGCAGCTGAAGGCACATACCTGGGTGGTTTTAGTGCAGAGATTAATGTAAGGCACCAACAGCCAATTAAAATTAATTCCTTCTTCCAGCCAAGGTCACAGCAGTGATTATCACAGAACTATGACTATCTCAGAGCTGAGTCCTCATGTCTGAAGCAGCTCCAGGCAGCAGTTAAATTGCTGAGCTGCTTTTCCCCAGTTTCTTGTACAGTGGAGTGTGGGACTTTCTCTATTCAGAAGTATGTGGTTGCTGTCCCTGCTTGGCTTTGAACTGGACTTGCTCTGTAACATTTATTCTTTAGATAGGATTCTTTCCTTCAGGAAGAACTCTCCCTTGCAATCTGGGAATTCAGTACTTCTCTGGATGAATATAGTGCGGAGCTTATCTGTTCTGTCTCTTTCTCGTTCCTGGAGACTCTTTTCTATATTCTTGTTCAATATTCTCAGATGTGTTACTTTTCCCAGAGCATGAATGTCAGAAGGAAACACAGCAGTGCATCATTGTTCTGCTGGTAATGCAGCAGGTACTGAAAAACAGGAGAGAAGATATGTCACAACCTGTGCATCACATTTCATGAGTTCTTCCACTGAAAGTGGTGCAGAGAATTTGTGTTCATGTAATCTTCCATGACTGGAGTTCTGTTCAGGGCTGCTTTTTCATTAGAACATAGTAATTACATTGTTGTGTTACTGTGAATTTCTTGTCTTGCAGACAAATATTAAATGGCAGCAAAGAAAGAACTAACTTAAAGAAAATAGGGAGGCAAGGAATAGGAACAAGTTGCTGTTGAAACAATTGTTTTCTGTCTTCTCTCAGTCTTCTTCCTTGACCCCAAATGTTCAGTGAGGAAACAAAAGTATCTTTAGATATTTTTTAAAAATAAGGGTAAATAAAATTAAGAACTTTGAAACCTTCCAGGTTCACTCTCAGACCTGATCAATCTTTTTGCTCACTGAAATTTTGCTGCAGGGCTTTTGGCTAAGGGAATGAGGAGAGCTGGTTTTGATTTCTTGTGGTTTTCACCTCCTCCCTTGTGCATACGTTAGAACTGGATTTGAATACTCTGGTAAAGATCACATTTGCTGAGCAGGTTCTTTCTCTGGCTTCTCTGGATCTGAGGCTTTGCTCAGCTTCTGCACAACTTACCAGCTGAACAGAAAAGTCCTGCAGTGGCCTGGTTTGCCTCTCCCACCGGCTGTGGAGCTCTTCTGAGATGTATTTGCAGCTTTCTCTATCTCTTTCTGAACAGAAGCATCCGTGAATGCTGTTCCTTTTATTACTTTGGAGGCAAGCAGGATGTGTTCCACAAGCTTTATGAAATGCTGTTTGTTACAGACTTAGATGCCCATCTCCTCAAGCAGGGGGTGATTAAGCAGTGTCTCAGCATCTCAGTGGCAGTTCTGCAGGTGTGAAGTACCAGGCACTTAACTTTTTTAATGAGTTTGTATTTACAGGTACCTGGAGTGGCTAGGCTTGGAGGGTGTCTGAGGTAATGCTCTTTGCCTGGATTTCCATTTGAGTGCCCCTCAATTCCTTTTTGGCCTTCTAACTGTTGTGCTTGCCTGTGTTTAAATTGTTGAGACCCCCAAAAGTCTCTTTTCTTTAGACATTTCTGGAGTAAAAACAGAATTGGTGGAATTGCCCACTAACTGCAGTCAGGTGTGATTTAAAATTCAGATTATTTCACATCTTAGTTTGAAAACAAATTTCCAGATGTTTCTAAAATTGAGAAATACAACAAATCTGAAAAAATTCTACTCTGAATTGACATTCTCAGTGACTGGATGATTGTAGTGACTCTGGCAATTTCATATCATGGCTTTGGGTGAGATAAAACACCCTTCTTCTGGGTTCATGGTTTCATTTGGAATGTTGCTTTAGTTTTATAGCAAAACTGGATAAATCAGGTAAGATCAAGTGATCGGTACTCCCCTTCCATCACTCTTAGGTGAGTAAAATGCTGTCATCCTGCAGGTGCCTTTGAAGGCAGGATTTGAGCAATTGATCCTGGCTTATTATGGTGTGGTGTGTATGTGAATTTTGATTGCTTTTATCGTTCTGATGAGCATTTAGCTGCTGAAGAGAGCAAAAAGGTTTTTTGTTTTTTTTTTCAACTATCCCTGTCTCTCAGTGCAGCTTGGATTTTCATTGGTGTTTAAAAAGTTGGATAAAATGGTTTGGTTTTCCATTCCTCTTTCATTTTCTTAAAATACACATTTTGTTGTTGTTTGGTTGTGTTGTGGGGAAGGTTTGTGATGTTCGTGATGGTTGGTTTTGTTTTGTTTGGTTTGTGGTTTCATTTTCCTAAAGTTTAAACTTGTATAAACTTGGTGTTCTGCAGCATGTTCCACATAATGCTATGTGGAAGTTTTGAAATGATTTAAAATCCGCTGTGTCACCTTGACAGTTCTGCTCTCGCACAGATCCTAGAGCAAGGAGAGCCTCAGGATGTGTGAAACAGGCTTTATCCTCTTAGTCGTCACCTAGGTGTGTGGGTTTGCTCTTCAATGGCACAGTGCCATAGTGCCTTGTGCAAATGGGGACCGGCCTCAGAAAGGCTTGCCTGGTTGATTAGATGCGCTCAGTCTTGGCTGGGAGCTTGTGTGGATGCTAAAGATAATACAACCAAGTTGAATTCCAGAAACTCAGGCACCGGAGACCTGTGATACTGATACTAAGGTACATCTTTACTCTTGCCAAGCCCCATCTTGCTGTGGCTGTGAGTAGCCGTAGGTGGCTTCAGTAGCTGATGTGTTAACTAATCCCTGGCACAGAGCTGCTAGAGTGCCTCGGCTAAGAGAAGCCAATGCTGGCTGCAGATGTGCTCTACAGGACAGGATCTTTGAAGGTGGTCTGGGTTGGGGTGCATGTTACACATGGAAAGGCTGAAGTGCCCTCCTACCCTTGCAAGCTATCAGAACTTGACTGGAAAAGGTATTTAGTGGTCTGCTTGAAGTTGGAAGGCTAACCTTGCTGTGAGCAGAAGCTAAGACTGAGATGACCTGCAGAAATCTTCTCCAATGTCATCTTTTTCTGGTTCTAACTTGAAGCTAGTTACCATGTCTCAGGAAAACAGCCCTAATAATAATCAAATTTCAAATGAGCATTTGAGACGTTACAAAACATAATACCCTAGATCTTTGCAATCTGTTCCATCTGTGCTTAATCTGCAGCAACAGAAATTAAACAACATTTCAGTCTTGTGCTGAGCATTCACAGAATACATCTGGTTGAAGAGACCTCAAAGATCATCCAGTCCACTTTTGTTTGGCTTATTCACTGGAGAAATTTTAGTGGGTTGGAGGCTTTGGGTAGAAAGAAGCAAGTAGGAAACTAAGAGTAAGGAATGTGACATTTGACTCCAGCGGTGGCTAAGGAATGTGGTAGGGTGGTGGGATGGGACCAGAAGAGGGAGAAATTTGAAACCCGATGAAGGGACTAAATAGATTGAGTAGTTGAACTCCCCAGTGCATCTCTCCACATTCAGCTCTAATAGCCTTTGGTGGATGAGGCATTTAGAACAGGTACGTTCTGAGAGTTGTGTTGCCTCATTGGCAACTGACATAGGTCCTGTCTTTGTATGCAGACCAGTAAAACTAGAAGCGCTGGCAGAGGTTAGTGATGTCTGTCTTCACATTGTCCTCAGAGCTAAGGTACCTTGAGTATCATACTCAACCAGCCAGTCACAGTTCTAAGTCACTTGACAGTTGTTTTTATCATTATGGCCCTGAAGGTTTTGAGGTTATTGCTCTAGACAAAGGAAGAGTCTTTCAAGTAGCTGAAAATTACATCTGTTTTATTCGCAAACTATGCTTTGTGTTGTTTTTCTTGCTGATCACAAATTTAAGTAAATAATTTAAGATCTCTGGGGGGGTTCAGTAGTGTATCAGTGCTCGTTGCTTTCAGAAGCCCTTTTTCTGTTGCGGGCTCTAGATTTACATTCCAGTTATGCATGTTTCTCAAAAAGACTCAGTTTAAGCATATCAACAATAAAAACAAGCCCATTTAGGCATTTGTATATTACAAATTTTCCTTCTTACAAAAAAAAAAAAAAAAAAGTTAAATTTAAAAAGAAAGGGGTAGGAGCAACCTCAAAAGTGCTTCCTAAAGCACATTAACCTGTTCTGCCACTGACCTGCTACAAAAGGAGTGCGGTCAGCAGAACATGGATTCTTAGACTATATACTCATATCTGTATCCTATGTAATGTATAGGATAATATTAGTGTGTAGATGCATTGGTATAGACTAGATTATAATAGTAAATTAACTAATATTGTATATATTAGCATTGTATAAGTTGTTGACGTTACTAATACATTATATAGGAATTTGGGTTAATTGGAGAATCTTGGGTTTAGAAACGTGACACCTGCCCTGCTGCTCAAGCTTGCTGCTTTTCTCAAATTTTCTTTGAATAAGAATCACAAAATATTTCTGTGATGAGAGTCATCTTGTAGTACTCCTGCATACCATCAGAGCAGATAAATGTTTTTAATCAGTTTCTCATGCTGTGCTTTGAAGGTTGAGGCTGCCAGAGGAGTCCTGTGTACCCAGTAGATACTGGTTGGAACTTGATCACTGTTATCTTAGCAGATGCTGTGTTCTTACAGCCCTCGCTTTGTTTGCTAGATAAAGCAGATAAATACGATGCTAGAGATGTGGAAAGGCTTCAGCAGGATGATCAATGGGTTGAAAGCTTTTTGGTTTGGCGTCATGATGTCGTGGACGACACCTTGAAGATGATCGATGAAAGCTTTCAGTGGAGGAAAGAATACACAGTTAATGGTAAGCTATGGTGTGTAATGGTTTTGGTGGTATGTTTTGCCCTACAAGTGAATTCCACATGCAGTTTCATTAAGCACACTTTAAAGGTGTTATAAATGCCACAGAGCTGAGAGAGACTTCTCTACTCCTTTAAAACCCCAAACAACAAACCCCTTCACAAACATTGGTGTTGACCAGTGTTGTCCTGCTGCCCATGTGCCTATTGAAAGGTTCAGAGGAAGGCAGGCAGACAACTATCTCTTGTGTTGTCTTTGTGGGTCTGCTGGAATGGAGTCCTTAAAAATAAAGCACACAACAAACTCCACAAACCCCTGGGCTCTGTTTGTCATGGTTGCTCAGATCTGACAACAGATTTTCCTCTGTACAGTGAGCGTGTTTTGAGAGTGAGCTCAATCTGCAGGACTCCACAATCTGAATTAAAGGGTAGAGCAAGAGGGCCTGCAGACATCAGCAAAAAAACCCCATTTGCAACATTTCTTCTTAGGAATAACAACTCGTTATTTATGTATCTAAGCATGAGAGGAAACAGTAAAGATTTCAAAAGAGCTCAATAGTTGCATTAGCTTAGTAAAGGCCTTGCAAAGTGGTGTATGGAAGCATGTTTGTTTGCTGCTAGACCTCTGCATTTCTAGGGACTTCTCTTAATGAATTTACAATATGACTATTAATGTTTACTGAAATAATCTTCCCTTTGGCTTTGCAGACTTGACAGAATCTGCCCTTCCAAAATGGTTGTTTGAAAGTGGTGCGCTCTTCCTGCATGGATATGATAAGGAGGGCTATAAATTGTGTAAGTTATACAGAGCATCATATTTGCAGCCATCATTATTCTTTGTTTCCAGCATTTTAGCATCGATTCTGAAAAATAGATGTGTCAAAAGCAGAAATAGTGACATATTAGCAACTGCTTTTGTTAACCACAAGGAGAAGCTGGTAAGGGAGTATCCCTGGAATAGAGGAATGGAGTAAGGGAGCTTGGCAGCTTTCAAAGGTCGATAATCTTTTCCTAATCATAATGCAGCTTCACTTTACTGTCTGGTTTTGTGCTGATGCATGACTGGTGCAAACATTCATTTCCGCAGTGTATTGGCACTGCTTTTCTAGCAACCCACATTCTTGTGTGGAGATTCACAGGGGCTCTGCAATGGTACTCTTGGATTTGGGTTTGTTGGGCTTTTTGGGTTGTTTGGGTTTTTTTCACTTTCTGATGCTTTTGAAATGCTCAGTAACAGTGTGGACAGCTGAGAACAGTTGGAAAGCAAACTCCCAAGTTATGTGATTAACTTCTAGTAATTAAAGAAAAAAAACAATCTATAAGGAAACAGTAAATATTGCCTGAATGTTCCTGTGTTGTGTGTATCAGATGGTCAATATTTTCTGTAAATTAATCTGGGCAAACATCTCACATTTACTTTTTCATCAAGATTAAATCCTATGAGGTGAAAGAGGCTTTTTAGA
>VWYK01069692.1:0-24867 GCA_013399775.1 Semnornis frantzii
GACAAGTTACACAGACCTCAATCTCAGAAAGCATTTGGCTATTCACTTGGTGTATGCCATATTTTTCAGAAGTAGACCAAAGAGTAGTTTGATAACTGAATTTTTCATTGAGAATGGCTTTCCAAACAGAGAAATGCAACCCATTTATCATTTCTGAGTATGACTTGTCCTGTAAAAGCAGACATGAAATCCATATGGATCCATAACACACATTTCTTAGCAATGGCACTTTAAATATTGTCTCAACAATTTAAACTTGTCTCAAAATTTTTAAAACTTTCCAGAAAATATCCTTCCTTTTATTTCAGTTTTAATTACCTGCTTGATTTTTGGTGGTGTTTTTTTCTTAATAACTCTTTGGATAACATCCCAAGTTCTTCCTAAGCCTTGCTAACAAATATGCTCTTGTCTCAAGTTTTAAAACTGCAACAACCCACCTTCTCTTTGGAACCATCCTTCATGTCCAAAGAGATTTGAGTTCCATACTGAGCTGCATTACTGTCATTTTTATCCACTCTTCTCTACCACTGCAAGCTGAAAGGTAGAGCTTTGAGATTCTTAATGCTGGAATGACTACAGAGCAGGAAGGATCCCTGAAACAGTTTAGGAGCAACCATTGCACCCCCTTTAAGGGCATCAGTGTAGCATGGAGACCACATGAGTGCTTTACCATCTGTAAGGGAGCAGGAACACTTCTTAAAGGACAAATCTAGAAAAAACAGGAGTTTTTAATTTGGTTGCATCACTTGCGGGGGAACAGTCTCAAAGTCTTAGAGGATCTGTACCATTAACTCAGTTCATGTACACAACACTGATTTTGTTTGTTTGTTTCCCCAAACTTAGACTCACAGAAAAATTTAGGTGGGGAGGTGTCTTGGAAGACCCATCTCAAGGTTTGCCCTCCAGAAATTGAACTGGTGGTTTGAGGCTGTGCCCAACTTAAAGTGGAGATCTACCACCTCTCTGGGGCCTGTCCCACATTTTTTTTGGCAGATTTTGCCAGATACCCAAATAGAAGTTGGCTTGCTCTAGCTTGGGCTCAGGGTCTTTTGTCCTTTTCCATGCATCTCTCTCCCTTCTCTGTTTGTTTCTTTACATACAAAAAGGGAGAAGAAAGAGGTAGTTTGAAAGGGTGTAAATATCACGTGCAGATTTGAAATATACACTTAAATAAGCAAATAACCAGGTACAGAGAACATCCAATTTAGAAAGTCTATCAGTGGAGGTTCATGTATCCATCTGCTTTCTTTGACATATGCTATTACAAAATAAGTGTTCATCCAGAAGAGCTGCTGTCAGAGGAGTGCTTTGTGCTCAGGAAGAGCTTGGCACAGCATAATGCCTGAGTGCTAAACATGACATGGCAGTCACACAATCTGTCAGGAAGAAGTTTAGAGGTGTTTGGCAGAGAGTAGAGATGTTTCTTGTCCTTCCCCAGTGCTGCACTGCCGTAAGTTGTGTACACAAATCTGCTGCCTCTTGGGCATACTGTGTTCACCACATCTTGGGTGAGGTACCCAATGACTTGGCTCAGCAGGATTGTGTTGTGTTGACTTTTACGAAAAGAATGGAAAAGGTCTTTGTGACCTGCAGTGTGAGTGTTCTGCAGCAGATAGAATATAAATCCTCCCTTGATAGAAACATTTTGCTGGAGGATTTGGGATGAGCTTTAAAGCTGCTAAAAGAGCAGACTTAGTACTTGCATTGACTGTTTAGAGGGGCATGGATCTCCAAGTACCAGCATTACGGATCTTAGAGAAAAGTAAGTTGTTCTGTGTCTTCTTGAATGATATGAAGGATGAACCAGTTCAGTCACAGCAGGTTTGGCATATGAAGGGATAGCTGCTCTGGGAAAAGATGAAAAAAGGCTGTCAGATTCTGGTTCTTGCCTCTCTCCTAGAGCAAGGCAAAGAGACAATCAATGTGGCTGTCTTAGAGTACCAGTAACGATCTGCCTGGCATCTCCACTGTAAAGCAAACTCCTTCCACTGTGAGCTCCACTGTGTTGGGGGAAGAGAGACTGTTGGAAACTGGAGAGAAATGTTTCTGTTGCACCACCTTAGGTGCTTGACACATGACAGACTAGAAGTTAGACCAAACTGCCGAGTGTCTTTTGTAAGGGCTGTAAGATTCCCTGTTAGGTGTGCCCATTAATAAGAAGGCTCTGTGTGGCTGTGGGCAGTGGCATATGCGTCACAAAATCTTTGCAAGTGGTTAGCTAGAGTGTTTGGTGTATTACATGTTCTGTTGTGTGAGCAGCTACTCTGCACCTATGCATTGCAGGGTTGGATGGGTATGCTGGTTAAAAATATTGGAATGATTAGGGTTAAGCAGTTAAAGATCAGATTAAAGATTAGAAATTGTAGCTCTGCATTGATGCACCAGTTTCCTGAAGCTGTGTGTATGTGAAACTGTCTCCATTTAGTCAATTTCAGCTCTCCCTTTTTCTGACTCAGCATCTGCTCTTATTTCAACAGACCCGTAGGAGCATGGTGTTTGCTAAACACCTCCGTGTAGTGGGAGACGAATTTAGAAACAAGTATCTGCAATCCACCGATGAGGCAGACAGGACTCATTACAAGGAGGACTGGACACAGATGAAGGTAAAATTCTCTTTTCTTCTTCTAAAATTCTAACAGAAGTACACAAATAATGAAAAAATTAGTCCTGGCTGTACACTGCAGGGAATATTGGAAGTTACACGTGAAACAGCTCTCCCTGCTCAGATCTGTGTGAATGTGCATGTTCCTACTGTACTGTCTTATCCCGCAAGGTGTAACATGAGTTAATGGGGTCCGTTGAGATATGGCTGAGTGGTTCACTAAAGGAAACTTGTATTTCTTCTAGTATTCAGCAGCATCTCTGTGTACAAAGCTCATCTGCAAGTGCCAGTTGTGGACTTCATCAAAAAGAACAATTTTTCCTTACAAAGATATCACACCCTACTTTCTCATGTATGTTGCAATAAGTTTCCCAAAATACTACGAATCCATACCTTAAAATTACTTTCTGCAGCCAGTGTCATTCAGCGCCATACCCAGAGACCTTGCATTCAGGCTTTTTCAGTATGAGAGAACAGTGGTGCTCTCAACATTTAAAGTTTATTGCTCTTTCTCTCTTAGGTTAAGATGGGAACAGCTCTAGGTGGTCCATACCTTGGGGTTCATCTCAGAAGGAAAGACTTCATTTGGGGTCATAGAGAAGATGTACCTTCCCTGCAAGGAGCAGTAACGAAAATCCGCAGCCTCTTGGAGATGCATAAACTTGAGAAAGTTTTTGTAGCCACTGATGCTGTCGAGGAGGGTAAGCAGATTGTTGTCCATTTAAGCCTGAGAACTTCTGGCAACAAGTGCAGTAGTTGCCACTTTGCTTTTAAAAGTGAATGAAAGTTCATGTGTCTGCATCCTTGAACTGGAAATTGAACTGGACTGGGCAACTGTTTCTTTCCGATTACTTGGTATCAAACAGTTCCCCTTTACTGTTTCCCATAGGAGGTTTGATTGTCTCTACAATGGGAAAGTTGGAATTGTATTTGCCTTTTCATCTTCCTCCTCTTTCTTCCACCCTATTTTTTTCTTAGCATTTCACAGGCCCTTGGTGGGAAGGCTTTCCCCTTGGCTGTCCTCAGACTGGGGTGGACCTGACTGTATGTGGCCAAGGCTTAGAAACCCTGAAGGGTGGGGTTCCCTCCCTCCAGGGCTGTACCTACCTCCCAGTAGTACCTGGGGATATGTTTCAAGATGTGACATTAGAATAACCCTGCAGGGAGTGGCAACTGTGATAATGCAAGTTTGCTGCCAAGAAAGGCCTCTTGGCCCTTTCTCGTAGCAGTAGCATCTGTTCTACCCCTTGCAGGTTCCCCCACTCCCTTGAGAACTGCATCCCTCCACACCACATCTGTCTCAGTACTCATATTTGGCAAGCGTTTTGTAAACTCTGTAAGTGGGTTTTGGTTTCACTTGCTTTGTAACTGTTCACCCTTAAACATGCTTCGTAGCAGCATCAAGTTGTTCTTTATAACGTAAAAATAATTTTGCAGCTTTCCTTTTTTTCAGAGATTGAATTACTCAAGGAACTGCTGCCTGAGATGGTGAGGTTTGAACCCTCTTGGGAGGAGCTAGAACTCTACAAAGATGGGGGGTTGGCTGTGATTGACCAGTGGATCTGCGCACATGCGAGGTAGTAAATTCCACTTTTCTTTGAGGAGCTAAAGTCCTGCTGTCACAAAACTGAATATTGTTTTGAACCCAAGCATCACTGTTTACAAATCATATATGGCATGATACTGTAGTTGAGATGTGTAATAGTTGATCATTTCATTATCATGTCATTCCAATTAACACTGAAGTGCATTGGACTGAAATGCATTACTCACCCCCTTCACAGACTTGTTTGTTTTTTTCCCCCCACAGGTATTTTATAGGCACCTCAGTTTCAACATTTTCCTTCAGGATCCATGAGGAAAGGGAGATCCTGGGATTTGATCCAAAAACAACTTACAATCGATTTTGTGGTGAAAAAGAGACAAACTGTGAGCAACCAACTCACTGGAAAATTGTATACTAAACTATAGAGAAATCCAAGGACTTCAATACTGGTGAGCTCAAAAAAAAAAAAAAAAAAAACCAGGAAAAACTGTGGGGAAATAGCTGCCTTTGACCAAACTACAACTCAGTCCTCTACCCTCTTTTCTTGGTGTTTATCTCACATTTGGATTTTGAAGCAGTATTCATCTTTGTAGCCAGGCATTGAGCAAGAAAAAGGACATCAGCCTGGGATCCAATGCTCAGCATAGCTAGAATCAGAGGACAATACCAGACGCTGCAACTGAGACTTGAAAGGCAAAACTTCACGTCTCAGGTCCTGAATTCTTTTGGTGGCTTGAGACATACCTGCCAACAGAACTGTATTCCTTCTAACTCAGCTGCTCATGATGGAAATCACAGCATCGGTAAGGTTGGAAAAGATCTCTAAGATTGTCAAGTTCAACACTACCATGACCACAAAATCGTATCCCCAGGNGCTCTCCACAACTACCTGAAAGGAGAAAGGTCTCCCCTCAAGTCTTCTCCATGCTGAGCAATCAATCAGCACTGGCTCTCTGTGCTCCTTCAAATCTTTTCCCCCTGCCCAGTAAGCCATTCAAGTAGTAATACATTGGTGACACCTGGCCTTCCAGATCTTTCACCAGCTTTGTTGCCCTTCTCTGTCTTTCTTCTTGAGAGGATCCTTAAACTAAAAACGGTACTCAAATTTGTGGCCTACCAGTACTGAGCATAGGGGAACAATCACTTCCCTGGTCCTGCAGACCACAGTATTTCTGTTACAGGCCAGGATGATGCTGGCTCACATTCAGTTGGCTGTCCACCAGCACCCCTGTATCCTTTTCTGCCAGGCAGCTTTCCAGCCACTCTTCCCCAAGCCTTGTAGTATTGTATGCAAGTGCTGGACAGGGCCCTTGGCCTTGTTAAACCTTATACAATTGAGGTCAGCCCATCAACCCAGCCTGTCCTGAGCCCTCCTACCCTCAAGCAGATCAACACTTCTGCTCAGTGTACTGTCATCTGCAAAATACTTGCATTTCATGGCTTTATTTTATCATGTGATTAGGCAAAGCTCCCAGTGTTCACTCTGTCATTGGTTGGTGTTCTTTGCCATCATGGGTCAGATACACTGTGAATCCAAGGTAGTATTCTGTTAGGGTACATCCTGTGCTGCAACCATCACATGGGTTGTGACCATTCCAGTGCTAGGATGATTTCAGGAACTTTGTAACATCTTGTAGACATCCAAGTGTTGTGATGTGACATGATCATAACATTGTGTTTTGACATGTGGATGTTTTAGCATGCATTCATCACATTTCAGTTTGAGGTTATCCTCTTCTAGACAGTCACAAATAAAACATTTTCCAGTTTCAGATCTGTACGTGTCAACTTGACATTCTGTGGGTCTACGAACTTGTTCAAATGTGCCACCTGTCTAGTGTGGTGGAGCCTAAATGTCAGGAAGTCATTTAGTCTTTAATAAAGTCATAGATGTTGAGCCCTAGTTGCTCAAAACCAATGCAGACGCGTCCATGGTACTCAGACCACTTGAATGTCTTGGCACAGCACTACGTACTGCTGGGATCTGATGCGTTTAAACACCCTAGGGCTTCTATTTCTGTGTGAGCTGCTTTGGAGTACTGATCATCATTTTTCACTGCTTTGTGCTTATCTTCTGCTTTGCAATCAATGCATTTCACTACTTTCCCAAAAGGTCTAAGGTGCCTTGGATCTATAGAGGTGGCCACAGGTATTCCATTCCATCCCCACTGATTGCATGACTTGAATACACCTGATAATCCCTTCACACCAATCAGCACTGGCTTTCCATGCTCCTTCAAGTCTTTTCCCCCTGCCCAGTAAGCCATTCAAGTAGTAATACATTGGTCACACGTGGCCCTTCCATAAGGAAAACTGGGTCCCCAAAATCCTGAGGCTTCTTCTTCACTCAAAAAATTATGTGTCTCAACCATGGTGTTGGATGCACCACAGTGCAAGGGTTGACTCCTTGAGGGCCTATGGATCCTTAATTTTTTAATAGTGGTCATGCTATTGTGTCTTCTGCAGTTTCCTCTTCTTTAGTGCCATCTGAATGTCCCCAAATATCTCCATCCCAATCACCAGAGTAAGCAATCAGTTTATCTACTTGGAGAATACTGGGGGAGTGAGGGGGTGGTTCACTCCTGCTAACACAACCTCAGTAAATTTGTCCAAGCCTGCTCCTGTTCTGATTCCCTTTTCAGATATTTGGTTCCTAGAGACTTCGCAACATTGTCCTATTACAGCCAGCTTGTACAATTGTAATATTCTTGCACAGACACCAAAGAGACAGATACAGATGGCACAGATGAGGCCCTTATTCTTTGTGTTCTTAAAATTTCCCTGATGTTCCTCTAGCCTCTGCACAACTGCACCAAGATATTGCCACTTCTCCTGTTCTCCTGAACCTGTTTATACCTGGGGAAACAGAGGAGTGCCCTTGCCTCCGTAACAGTAACTCCTCAAGTGACATCTTTTGACAATGCCAAAGCCAACCGTCACAGAACAAAACCACCAAGCACTAGAGATGAAGCAAAAAAACAAGTGTCAATATAGTTCTTAGATGAGTTCAGGTGGCACCAAAGTTAGCCCACACTTAGCTCTGGAACAACAGCAAAACCAAGTCTGTAGAGCAAGTACTGCAAGGGAGACCTCAAAAGCTGTTAGGGGTTTAAGGTGGAGAGGAAGGTGAAGGATCCATAGTACACTTTTGCTCACCAGTTAGAGTGAGGGCACTCAATTCCAGGGAGCATTCACGGTGGATCTTGCCACAGGGAGAACCTTGTGTCACAGGCCTGCTACTCCAAGGAGGACTAAAAGTGGGCCCCAGCAGGACTCCACTTCATGCTCTAGCTGGATCAAGGCTTGTGGTCATACATGGTAAGGCAGTAGAAACTTTTCTGGATTGAGGCTCCTCAACAGCTGAGGGAAGTCTTGCTTACCCATAAGTTATCAGTGTTGTCAGGGCAAGTGTACCTGCCACATGGAATTCTTTGGAGTTCTGAGGAAAAGAAGTTTGAACTTTCATAAATATAACACAGTTGTGGTCTGTACTGCATTTCTGTGTTTTTGGTTCAGTGTTTGCCTTTCTGATAGCAAACAAATACACCTTGGTTTGTAACCTGGACTACGTGAGCTGCAGATTATGCATAAACTCTGCTCTTTCTTGGGGAAACCTTCCCTTTTCAAGCAGAGCTTGATAAGAGGAGATGGTATTTCTACCTGAACACCACTACTTCTAATAGAAGTTAGTGAGTCTGTGCTAAGAGAGGCTTGTAGGGTGGTAAAAGAAAGGGTTTGTTTCTTATGCTATACCCTCAAAAAGGAAACATTTTTTTCCCCCGTCTATCGTCCTCCCAAAGGCCTGCTCAGTTGGACTGATGCCAAAGTCAGCACATTTTTGGGATTACCCAGTTCAGTGACAGTGGTGCTTTGCTAGGGAACATGCCAAGCAACCTTTCAAGTTTCCGTAGAAGTTAAATGGGTCATCCCCATCTGTCAGCAAATGAATCCTGCATTTCTGCTCCTTTCCCTAAGGAAGCAAACTGAGGACAATCACAGACAGCAAAGCTTGTCAGGCCTCAAGATGATATGTATGAGCCTGGCAGTCAGGGACCTTGGAGGTGAGGTTGGTTGTACTCTAATGGAGGTGGCTGACTGCTGGGGAAGAGCTCCACGCTGCACCATCAGCCAAAGAGAAAAGTGCAGCTCCTATTTGAGGAGGGTTCTGTGTGAGTACTACTTCTAGCTGCAGTCTCCCACTAGGTAGAATTTGCTGCTGGGAAGTATTCTGCTCCACTCTGTGCTTCAGGTGGCGCTTTTGCTCTGCAGATTTGCATGGCTCTATTAAGGCAGGAGAAACTTTTCCAAAGTGCATGAGGAGACAAAATTCAAAAAGGGAAAATCGGTATTTTTTCCTTCAAGTCAGTTTTACCAGATTACCTTGCTGATAGCAGACCTTTCACTTGCTCTTCTTGGCCTGTGTAGAGGTATATACAACCCTCTGCCCTGGGCAGCGGAACATTTCACAGATGCTTCTGGACTGTGAGGTTTCTTCCTCGTGAACAACAGCAGCAAAAGCTGTGAAGCGGTAGTAGCAGAAGCTCTCTTGTTCTAACTGCTTGTTTATTGTATCTCCATGCAGCAACTGAGCCTCTCTGGCGAGAAAGTGGGGAGTTCAGCATTTCAGAGCAGTGCCTTTTCCCACCAAGTCAAATGTTCCTGTTTAGCCTGTGCACCATGTAAAGCTGTGCTGGCATTTTACATGTAATGTATACCTCATTAAAAAAGATACAAATCTTTGTAGCATTTTCTGTGATGTGTCCATACTTACTACCTTCTGACCATTTCTCCTGGCTTCTCAGCATTGAACTCCACCGTAGGAGAAACTTAGTCAAAACCTGCATGCCCTGACAAAGGGTTTTTTATAATTTCTCCCCCGAGGTGAAAGTGCAGCCACCATTACTCTTGTTGGTACGGGGAGGCCAAGTGCACCTGGTACATCTCAAGGTCCCCCAGTTCAAGAGGGGTGTAGACAAATAGGAGAGAGGCCAGAGGAAGCTGGAGGCCACAGCATGAGGGGAGAAGGACTGTTGTCTTTCAGTATCTAAAAGGGGCCACAATGATGACACGGGAAGCTGCAGGCACAGCCTTCCACAAGAAGCTGTTTGGGTGCAAGGCACAACCTCGCATACCAGGAACTGAGCAGCCTTGGGATGGGGCCCTGAGAGGAACAGCAGAGCTTTCAGCAGTACTGTCTCAGCCTTGCTGAAAAACCCAAAAGCAGCAGAGGACAAGTTCACATGCAAATAAATCATAGAGAATCTACTGGCTCAAGTAGAAAATGGGGATTAGAGATGAGAGCAGGGTGACAGTTCCTGTGGTAAAGGGTTTCCAGCAACATTCCCTCTCTCTTGAATCCCTGTCATCACAATAGAAAGCTGTAAAAGTGACAGCAGTGGATTAAAGTGTGCTGTTTTATTCTTGAGACAGGACTATCATTTATCTTTGCAGTGACAATACATGTGTTTACAAACAGACATGTAGAGAGTGATGCATGTATATGTGACCACAGTCCCTTTCCACGGCACTCTGCATCATAACATCTATCACCCTGAATTCCGTATTTGCTGGTGTTCAACCACTGCTGCTTTCATGGTAGCAGAGCAATTAACTGAACAGAGCAGACATCCATATCCCATTGCACAGGAGAGCTTAGAAGATTTATATCCTTGGCAGTAATGCTGTTACATTCTATTTTTAGAGTAGATGGACTTGCAGGATTAGTTCCCTGTCTCGTGGAATAAGACACATTCCTCAAACTTGTTTTATGCTCAATTAAGAAGGGCAAAAGTTCTGTGAGATGCAAGAATATCCACAGAGAGTACTGCAGTGGGTTTTCTCTCCACCTTCAAGGATAAACATCACATGTTTTGTGTCTGCTCCCACACCTTTCCACAGAGGAATTTTTAAAGAGGGAGCAAAACCCAAAGCGCAGCTGCAATCGTGTCTCTGGCACAGCTATCATAGGGGCCTGTTCTGTAATGTTTTTTTACTTGGTATGTCCTTTGGCCACTGAGCTCCCTGACTGCCAGCATAGCTTTTCTGTCACAAGGTGGAGACAGATTTCCAGATCCACACTGGGCCTGAGCAGCTGTAACCTGCAACCAGCACTGGAGCAGGGTTTGTACATAATGGTAATACAAATCAAAGCAGCCATGGTTGTCTTTAAATGACAGTATATGGGGATTACTGTAACCACAACAGAAAGAATTAATGAAAAAGAGGAGTAACAACATTAGTAAAGAAATAATATATAAACCAACTAATATAAAACGTGATATGCTCAAGTGATGCCAGTGTGCCAAAACCCCTGCTTTAACTGTGCCAGCCCCTCTTATATAAAGGGCATGGTGTTGTACAGCATGGAACACTCCAGCCTAGCTCTCATGTGTGTGGCACCACCTATCTTCTGAAGAAAATTAACCCTATCCTAGCTAAACTCAGTGGAGCATAAATACCAGAACGTTTAGGAACTTACCTTTTTCCTTTGTGCAATATTGAACCTGACGGCTAGCAAAGGTTCCTGCTCATTTTAGTGAGACTTAAAAGGCAGGGTCTGTTCCTGGAGAGGAGGTTACCACATACATTTATGGTTGAGGAAACCATGTTCATACAGCAGACTTCTGAACCCATGAGGGCACGTATTGCTTTGAGGATGGCTCCAACCATGTTCTTGGCTTGAGTTCTCTGTCTGATCCTTTCTTAAGATCCTATTTCTTTATCCTTCAAGGTCCTCCCCTTTTGCCTCAATGGGTCAGGCTGCAATCTCCCCGCAGGCCTCTTGTCCTACAGCCCAAAGAGGCAAGGAGACAAAGCACAACAGCACAAAGTCACCTCATTTGTAGCACAAGGAAAGCATAGCACAAGGAAGGCACAGCACTGTTTCTCCCTCTTGACTCTCTCCAGGGTGGTGGGCCTGATGACACAGCCCAAGCTGCTGTGTGGGGCAGGATGACTGCAGTGATGATTGCACCTTCTCCTGAGGCAGCAGGGGCAGGCCCTGCCTCAGACATTGGACGGTTCCCAAGCAAAGCATGAGCGGAGGTACTGGGAGTCCTTACACTCCTGCAGGCACCGCCGGGAAGCCCTCGGGGCCTGCACAGCTTAGGCCTCTGTGCCCCGGACAGCTGCTGAGTAGCGCAGGATCAGGCAGAGCAGGCCTCGGAATTGCCCTCCACCTTCCCAGGGATGGCTTCCTGCCTCCAGCTACCATCATCCTGCTTTCATCGTACAGGGAAACTGGAGGAGGCTGCTGCCCTCCCCTGAATACCTACCACTGCGTGTGGCGCAGGAGGGCCCTGAACCAGGATGGTGCCACCAGGTGACAATGACACCTGGCTGGACAAAGCCGCGTCACAGGCTGCAGAGAAACACGGGCTCAGTCAGCACCTGCTCTTCCGTCTGGCACCTCTGGACGTGGTGCTGCTGGCTGCCAGCGCCGGGGGAGTGGACAGGCGGAGAGCGGCAAGAGGAATCGCACGCTGCTCATAGGCCCCGTCAGCCGTTGCACGGCAGTTCACATGCAGCTCACTCCTGCTCACAGCAGTGGACAAGCATGCTCAAAACTCGTGTCCTTCATCCACAAAGCTACTGCTTTTCTTGGTGAAGCAGCAACAAGCCATGCTTGTAACTACCTTGTAAACTACCAGAGGCGGAGTGTGTGGGTTGTGCTATGCCTCTGCCACCCCACTGCTTCCCCCTCCAAGCAGTTCCCAACTATCCAGCACCATTCGGCTCGTGGTTGCGGTGCAGACCATGGCACACGTGGTGTCATTCCCCATCAAGCCATCATCTCAGAAACTATTTGGAGTTTTCTTTTGCATGTGCCTGGTCTTTGTTTTTTCTCCTTTTCTTAAGGAAGGTCACAGACCTTAAAAAGAGTCGTTCCAAAAAGGGTGCAACAATCTGACACCTTGTTTTCTCCCAACCAGCTACGGTGGTTAAGTCAAGGGGACTAAAAATATCAGCTTGAAGGCCACCATCCACATAAGGCTGGTTGTGGAGCTGCACTGATAGGGATTGGTCTCCACTTTATGACAAATTCTCTCCATGCAGGAGCAGATAAAGAGTTGGCTCTGTCATCAAAACTCACACGGGTTTATGTATGGAAAGGTGTGCAGGGAGAGAACCATCTCAGTGCCCCATAAGCTCTGCATCTGCTTCTGGAGGTTAGGCTGCACACAGAGAGGTCAGGAGGTTCCTGCCCTAGCCCAGCCATCGCTGCACCCCCTCATCTGAGACATTACTGTGGCTGGCCAATTGAATGGATGCCAGATCTTCCACTCCTTTACTGGGGTATTTCATCCACGGCTCTGCTCACACTCTCTAGATGCTACTGTAGAGCCATCCCCTGAGCAGGATGAAAGAGCAGAACATTTAGGACCAGGCTTTCCTGCCTTCTCAGGACAGGTGCTGATGGTGACCAACAGGCAGTTGGGGTTTTGCTGTCCCCAGCACTGGGTAGCTGGGTTCCCACCCTCTTTGCTGTTCTCCCCTCTCTTGCAGTGAGGCCAGCAGTGACGCTCTGCATGATGCAACACATGACACACAGGCAGCAGGTCAGTGTCCCATGGGCAGGGAGGGCAGCTGACACTTCCCATTTCCCGTGGGATGATCTGGCTTCCTCTGCAATGTAGTACCATTCACCCTCAAGAGTGAAGTCGCTCCCTCCCTCTCTCGTAGCAAAAGCTGCCATTTCAGAAATGAAGTTAGCAGCTTCAGAAACATAGCCTCAGCCTACTTTCTCACCAGCTAACCAAAACCACCATTTTAAGGACATGCACAGCATTTTGTGATGCTTCACTTAATTTTTGCTGCTGCTAGTGATATCAATATACAGAATCAATGATGAAACTTAGCAATGATATAGCTCTTTATATTTTCAAATCTCTGTACAAACATTAATTAAAGCAAGGTAGTATGCAAAACAGTCATTGCTTAGAATAATTGACTGATGGGTTGTGCTTGAGCAGTGACACCAGGATAAGAACAAGTGTGCTGTAAGGAAAGTGACAAACCAGAGGTAAAGTGAGGTCTCATCTTCAAAGCTGTGATTGTTAACAAAGAAGGTAACTGTTGAGGACAGTATCTGAGAGTGTTCTTTAATATCCTTACACCAGATAGGTAAAGCTAATGTATTCACATGACCACACAAGAAGATTGGGGAAGAATAAATGCTTAATGCAAATAATATGCAGCAATATATATGTATAAATATATATTCACGCACACATTTATCTTAAATTTCTTAAAGACGTCTCAGCCAAACTACAACAAAAATGATATTGGTATGATAATGAAGATATTAAAAATGTAAAATATACTGCAATGACCTTGACTGTGAATCTTTCTCTCCAGAAAACAGCAGCCCTTGGTACTGACAGCAGACACGGATCTTAATACCTCTTGTCTGGAATGACTTAAGAAAACAAACCATAGCTGACCATTCCTGCACATGCAGATGTCGTTGGCATGATTAGCTGCCCCATTATGAACAGGCAACAGGACAGAGGTTTGTCTGAAAGGCTCTGAAAAACACCATACACTGACATGATTCAAGGAGTAACTCAGATTCTATCTGCTCTTCACCAACTCTGACAGGTTCGGGATTTCAGCCATAGCTCATTTTTTTGCAGCCACTGTTAGTTTGCACTACTCCTATCACTGCCAGCTTAACAGAAACAATGACAGAAGTTTTATCATAGGCACCATAACATCTTAGGCATGTGATGCTGGTGGATAGACTTAGGGGCCTTAGTTTTATCCACCTGTGTCTTTCAGAGACATGCATCACCTGCCAAGTGATGAAACTCAACACTTCCTGCATCTGCAAACGCACAACCCTGCCTGCCACAGACACCCATGCAACCTTCTTCCTTGGGGTTCAACTCAAAATTATTGCACATTCTCCATGCCAGTTGTTTCCATAAAGGAACAGCAGCAAGCTCAATCCACCCTAAAAGTCTCAGACACAGCTGGAGCCCATCTGTGCTGGGACATCTCTGAGAAAGGTGGTTGCTGGGAAGCACCTGCTGCTGAGCAGACAATTCCTTTGGCTCATGTCCCACTCACCCACACCAGCCTCCTGCCCAAGCACTTCTTGAGCAAAGCAGTAAGCAGCAGAAATCCCATCCCATGACATCATTTCCACTTTATAAACTATAGCAAACACCAATTTCAATTTCTCTCTTATTCTCCTGGCTTCAGTTGGATGCTGACTCAGCAATGGCCATAGCATATCACACTGAGCCACCGTCAGCACAGGTACACCAAGCCCAGGCCACTGCACCAGAGTGCAGCAGGGACCACCTCTGCACCAGCCTCCTCTTGGCCCCATGTCTGGTGTCCCTTTCAAAAAATCTTTGTTAGCCCTGTGTAACCCTGGGATAAATGTCAGCTTCTCTCCAAACAGGAGCATGCTGAGTAAATAGGCAATCTTGTAAAGAAATCACTTGGTCTTAGAAAACAAAACCAAAACACAGCCATTGTGAGACAGGGCAATTACATGCTTTACATTTTATTTCTGTGGGTTTTTATGTTTTCAATAACACTAGACATTCCTGTTCTGACTATATCTGAATTGCAGCTCTTCTTTTTCGGTAAACTTTGGGATAATTTTCACAGTGGACATTTTACAATTACAAGAAAAGCAAAGAATTCAAAGCACAGCTTCTTTGCAAGTGTGAGCCTCCCAAGCCTAATTTAAGGAATGGCAATAATAGTCTTCACTATTTAGTAAACTGTTGCTATTTAAAAAAAAAAAAAAAATCTCAATTATGTAGTGACTGCAACCAGACAATTCTTAAGATTTGATTCTCAGTTCCTGTTTGTTTTTTCAAGAAGACAGCTTGGTTTCAAAAGGCGGCACTACTCTTCCATACAAGGCACACCCTGCTTCGTGCTACCAAGCACTCTGAACCAACAGTTTTATTTCATCCATGTTTTCACTGAGAGAGCAGGGTGAGATTTACTTTCTTCCCTTGGGTCAATGGCACTCTTAGACATCACAGAACTAGACTGATGAAGTGCAACACCAGTTTTCAAGATCTTTCCATGCAAGTTATTTTTGATCTTCTACTCCTGAGTTTCCTATGCAGTAACCAGACATGAAAAATTTCTCTAAGATCAGGAAAAGACTAAAATCACCAACTGTACAGAAACCCTGCTGCTGTGCGTTCCTAAGCACACAGTCACGACTACCATTACTAGCTACACGAGGTGAGAGGGGGCTGCAACACAGAGCTACGCGGACACCCGCAGCATTAGGGGAGGACAGGTGCTAACAAGCTCCTACACACAACACGCTTCACACACAAGCAGTAAGAAATAGTCTATAGTTATTACCAGGTCCTGAGTACAGCCATAACCAGTATTTCAAGTGTTAACCTTCAAGCCCAAATTTTCTTAACATGATCCTGCAGAACATATGTATTTCAAACACCTATAATTATCTATTTTGCTAACGTACAAACTTTTATTATAGCTAGACTGTCAGCTGGAGAAAAACACTTTAAATTAGATTTCAAGTATTCATCAACATTAAAGTTGTTACTCTAAGTCCTTTGAAGATCCTGAGACAAACACCCATATTCCATCAAAAATAAGAGGAAAAAAAAAAAAAAAAAAAAAAAAAAAGCAAGAACTGAAGCAGCTCCCAGAGCAGCACTGCAAGTCTCTGTGCAGGCCAGCTCCCATCCGTTCAGCCCAGACTTTTCCGATAAGATTGCTCAGCCTTCCAGGCCATCAGGGAGACTCACAGCTCCCAATGGCAAGGTCATTCACAACATTCAGCAGCTGCTGCAAATTGAGCCGCCTTATCTTTTACAGTCGCTCAGAATTACATACATCACTACCAATTCCTGCTCAGCAATGGTGATCTGTGAGGAATATGGGAGCACCAGCAACCACAACTCTGCCTCCCAACTGTTTTCTACATATTAACTGCACAAAAAGGAGCAAGCAAGCAAAGGAAGCCAAGTAGTATTTTATTGACTCCTAGAAGACAGATATGGATTGCATACAACCCTGGAAAACTTGTTTCTTTTAAAAATCCCAGAATTATAAACAAGAGAACTCATTCCTCATAAATAACCTGACACCTTTCCTTCATCAAAAGGTTTTGGCATGGAACACATTTCCTTTACAGTTAATTTCTCATTGTTCATCTGAACAGTTTAAAAAACTATGTCTATAATAATACTTAAATATATTGCTCATATTTGTGACTTCATAAAAAAAATAATTTGAGCTAGTACTTTCCTCATCAAAAAAAATCCAGAGACACCAACTTTTAAATGAGCACTTCAGAAAGAAGAGTAAAAATAATTTGCTGAAAATTATCAAAAGTCTTCATTTATCAATAGACTGAGCCCCTTAAAAATGTGTACTTCATCTCAGAGCAGTAACCATCTCAAGAAAATGCACGTGGTGCACCCAGCTTCTGTCGGTCCTGCAGACACATGTCCTGCACCTACTCAGCTACGGCCACAAAGAACCCTTACGTGAGTGAGACAAGGTTGATCTCAAAGACAGATGCCCAAGTGCTTCCATCACCTGACCACATACAGTTAAACTTCTTTACAAATAAGTCAGTCTAAACTTTAGTTGGATGATGACCACAAAAGCCTTGTTAGCTTGGCAGAGGCCATTGCAGTACTTTTGGATTTAATGGGTACCACAGAGCGTGGCTTTAAGTTGCCAAAAGAAGCTGAATTAACACTGCCTATTCCGGCTCGCAATATTTATTCCTCTGGCATCTGGAAGAGGCAGTAACCTCCAGAGGCATCGGTTTTTGCCAAGGGGATCACTAGGCCACAGACTTGCTCAGCTTCCCATAGCAGTGCTCACCATTGCCCATAACACCGAAAATGCATTGTTTTCACCTCAATGCACTGCTTCCAAGACACTAACCCAGAGGCTTCAACTAGCACATGTGTGATTTTCAGACTTGATCATTCTTTGAAGTTGAAAATGGGTTCCTATTTGACCAATAACAAAGCAATACATCTCCTTGGCATTCAGGATTGCCCAGAAGTGGTTTTACATCCAAGTCTCCAGCACCCCAAGTATATTCTAATGCCCCAGAGGTGTTGGGGCTGAGGTATAGCAACTCCAGTTACAGCTTCATGATACAGAGGCTTTGGCCATGAAGCTGGCTGAAGGGACCCATGCACTGCTCCACTTCATTGCCTCTGCAGATGCACCAGTACAACTCCAAACTGGATCTCTGGCCCAACGTGGGTCTAAAACCAATCCTTGGCTCAACTTCAAAGCATGGACCAGCCTGCTGGTCTGATATCCCACGTGGCACAGGCAAGATGTGGAGGAGTGGAGGGACAGGAACCAGCAGCTGGAGCACTGGTATACCGATTTGGTTTGTCAGGTAAACTCCAATATCATGAAACATTATTTGTAAAGTGAACACAGACAATCTCTGAGATGCTCTTCAGAAAGCACAAGTGATACCTGGATGGGCATGAGGCAAGGGATGTGTTTGGACACACGCCATGTGATCAGAGAAGCGATACCAAACATTGTCTCACCCGCTCCTAAACATCATGTACTAAAAAGCACTTTTTAAAATGCCTTCTATACACCAGTTAATCAAATTGATGTCACAATACTTCCCTTCAAACTTACACATTTTTATATAAAGCAGAAGGGTCTGCACCTTTAGGAAAAACATCTAAGTAATCATCAAAGCAAACAAAACCATGTTTGAGAGCAACTTACCTAATTAACTCCATGAAGATGATCACACAGGTAAAGACAAACAAATCTCAGAAACACAACAGCTTGGGTGAAAGCAGACATAACTCACACAAAAGATGTTTTAAACAACTTTTTGTCCATACAAGAGGAAAGCAATTAATACCCAGCAAGTGACTGGTTTTGGCAATTCAGGCTTAGTGTCATCAAAATGAACAATTATTTCTTGCTTCGGTTGTAATATTACTGTCATATTACCGTTACAGTTGCAATTGTATTCCAATGAGTTCGTGGGATATACAAATCACGAACTTTTAAACAGGTTTCTGCATGTTATAGACTAAACTTCTTAACCTAAAAATAATTATTTTCCTGTTTCCAGTTTACAATGATAAAAAAAAAAAATGAAGACTTCACAATGTGTGTAAATGGGAGGTAAAAGTATTTTTAAAAACAGAATAAAAAGCTGCATGTTAAAAACTGGGTCACAGACTAATAAATACATACATCAAAGACATGAAATTTTCAGCAGCTGGTTTTAAAAGAGCAAGGAAGTGGGGAAAAACTAGCTGTCCAGACTCCATTCTGGCTCTGAGATCTATATGCTAGAAATATCTGCAGTTCAAAAACAAGTTAACAGAGCAGAATCAGTATTGTTACCTACTTTCTTTTTTAAAAAATTAAGCTACCTTCTAAAAGTGTGGTGTAAAACCTAGAGAAACTTTTATTTCTTCATGCACTTGATGACATTGAATTAAAAAAAGAAATTATTTTAACCCAGAAAAAATGAGTCATTGTATACTGTAAGGACAGCCTTACTTCAAATTTTCTAAAGTAAAAGTATTTCTAGAAATACACTGAAAATTACTTTCCCATAACAAAACACACAATCATGTGTCAAATCATCATAGATTTTCAATACTCAGGGAAAACAGGAACTAAAAAAAAAAAAAAAAAGAGAGAGAGAAAGAAAAAGGAAACAAAGAAGGAAAAAAAACAACTCCAAACAGTAAAAAGATGTTTTGATGGCTGTGGAAATGCCAGAAAGCAATGCTGGACACCAGGAATTTCCAGAACAACCTCCTTTCCAAAGTGACGTGCAGTCTGTGAATTAGACCGTGAGAGAAAATTGATCCTGCTCAATTGGTTTTTCCACCCAGGCTCCCAGTCCTGCTTTCAAGAATGCTTTGAACAAGCATTCTTTGGCAGTTTGATACTCAGTGGCTCCTTGCTTGGTGTCATGGTACAGGTTAGGTTTGAGGATCTTTGAGCGCAAGTTGGAAGAAAGCTGTGTGGTGTAAAGGGTAAGAAAAAAGAGAGAGACAAGAAACTTAAGTCAAACAGTTTGAGAGTGACCAAGTTATTAAAAGAACTATCATTAAAACAAATCAATGAACTACTGAACCAAATGTTCAGGCCAAGGTAGATAAATTCACAGTACCGCTCCCTCCAGCCATCATGATTCTGTACCTGGCTTCACTGCACTCAACGGCAACATCTTCCTCTTGCAAAATGAGCCCTTTGGCAGAACTGTGCTATGGCAGAGGCACTCCTGGGACTCCTCTCATCCCAGCAAGCCTGCCCTCTGCTGTGTCTGGATCAGCTTTCTTTTACATTACTACATTACTGAGTAGCTAACACCCATTTCAGTTTAAAACAGGCTAAGAAGGTGGTTTCTGAATACAGAAAGCAGCATGTAGAGGTGTTTCATTAAGAATGAAGAAGAGGTGGAAAATGTGCCTGTCTGGAAGACACACCTTTGCATGAATGCGCATCCAGCGGCTGTAGAAAGCATGCTTGCAAAGGCGAGATGCACGACCCATTTCATCTTTGCCGGTTGTAGCATTAATAACTTCAAGACCAGTGTCTCCTACTGTCCAGTTCACACTGAAGTTCGGTGCTTTCCCTGGCTGACGGGCTTCTGCATTGCTAATACCTGGAAGAAAAACAATGTTTAATGGTCATAGTAAACAGTAACTCTCACATTTTATTTTTAATGGGGAATAAGCAATACAGCAAAGCTACTGAAATCACATCATTAAGCAGTCTTACAAGAGTCTCTTGTATTCTGAGGACATTCTCCTGCAGATTTTTACCAACTCACAGAGATATTACAATGCACATCTCATTCTCACCCTGGCTAAAGCACTTTTTCCTTCTCTTCTTCCTAGCAGGACAGGTGTACATTGCAGGGGACACAAGAGACCACCCTTCTCAGTGGAGGGGAAGCAGAGAGGGCTATGGCAAGGGCCCATGGGGACAGGAACAAGAGCACCCTGCCATACCCACTCCAGGAGAATCCGGTGTTGCTCACAGTGCAAACCCATCAACTGATTACTAACTTGCAGATAATTCTGAAGCAGAAAGTGGCTCCACTTCTGCACAAGAAACTGCTGTTCTCAGAGCCCACTCAGCAGCAGGGTAAGCCAATTGTAGGAGAGGAGACACCACCAGCTTTTAACATTTACAACCTTCTAATCAATTCCCTTTCACTCTGCTGCTATAAAAATATAGGTGCATACGGCTTATCTCATTTCAAAACGGGTGTGAAATCATAAATCCTGGTCATGTTTAAAAAAAAACCTGCAGTCTTATTTGGAGATATCACGCTTGTTTAGAAGACCTACAATGTGCTTTTTCACTTTCCCTCATGAAAACAGAGTTAGATCAGAGCAGTGGAATAAGATGGCAGAATACCTTGCAAACCAAGGCGTGAAGGCACCTGCATTTCAGTGGCTGTCAAGTGTGTTTCATTAAAAGCTACCAATCTATTTCCTCCTTCTTACAGACACCAGGGCACAGCATGACTAGCAGAGGCAGTGGCACTGATGCTGTGGGCATCCAAGTTAGACAAAGTGAGCCCCATCCTCAGCATCTTCTGCCAAAAGACAAAACTGGTAGACATTTGAATCTTTCGGTATTAATTCATTTGTGTTTCAGCTGCCTCCCCACTTTACATGCCTATTGCTACTTACAGTGCCCACAAATTGCAAACTGCAGGACACAAGAGAGGAGTTTGGTAATTCTGCTCAGATATTAAGATTACAGAATCATAGAAGATCAGATTGGAAGGGACATCAGGGATTATCTTGTCCAATCTTTCTTGGCAAAACCACAGTCTAGACAAGATGGCCTAATACTCCTGTCTCTGCAACACCTATCAGGTACAGGTTGACCTCTACTGATACAGAAGCAAAGCCACCAGCAAGCACCAGTGTGAAGTGAGGCTGGCTGCCTACCCAGCCTGCCTAGGTTTTATTTGTTCCTCAAGGGCACTCCAATCTGCAGAGATGCAGCAAGTTGTACATCACGACTGCGGTACCATGCCTGAAGGTGACAGCCATTGCTGCCATCCATGCGCGACCAAGCCCTCTCCCACACATTGTGCTGGTTTGAGGCTAACTGGAATATTTTAGTAGAGAAAATTATGTTATAGGATGTGAAAAGGAAACAATGGTGATGTCTACTTCACTCATAGGCTTGCTGAGATGTTTAAGAAAAGGTACTCGAAACAAAGATAAGTCAGAGTCTCTGGGGCACAGCGTCTTGGGCGGTCTAGCTTCTGGCTTCTCCTCTCTGCTGAGTAACTTCACTAACCACTTTCCTTCTAACTCCCCTGGCTGATCCTCAAAACTCACCTCGCACATAAGGCAAACCTTAGGGTAAGGTATAGGGGTGGGGAAAAGGTGAGGGGGTAGTTGGGAGCCCTTCCTGGGGTCTCTGATCTCTGGGAGGGGTGTTGTGTTTCTGTATTACCTTTAACTTGTATATTTCTGTAAAATTCTTGTATATAGTGTATATATTTGCTTGTACCTTGTGCTAAGCTGTAAATATAGCTTCATTCCTTAACTTCTAGCCGGCTGAGTTATAGTCTGGGTCATTTTACAAAGTGGGGGGGGGGAACTCCCAAACCATCACACACATGCAGCAGGACAGTGCTTGGTGCTCATGAGCGGCAGCCAGGGACGTGCCCTCAGCTTGGCACTATGGAAAACCTATGGGGCACATCAGTTTTGATCCTGCAGATGTATATAGGGGTAGCAAAACTCTACCTTTAAGGTGTCTCAGTTGTGTCACCAGAGAGAACAAGGGAATAAAAAGCAGTTTTTCCTTTCTCATAAGCCACTGGTTTAACTTTAACACAGCTCTTACTGACAGCCTATTTCAAATTTACTCCAAAGTTTTCCTAGGTCCCACCCTTTAAAAATCTAGCAAATTTGTATCAACTGAACATGCAGCCAGGTGCAGTTCTTGCTGATATTTGATGCATAATCAAAGAAACAAAGTTAAGCCAACCTCAATCACATGGCTCACTTGTCCCTGATCTCATGGTACACCTCTGGGCCCAGACAAAGAGAGTGTGCAAGACCTACATGGTCTCAATAACACAGTGAATTCAGTTTGCTTTCTAAAATCAATTCCTTAATAAGTAAGTAAACAAACATCATGAAATACCAACTATATTGAACTTCCTGAAGTTGTTTTATTTTTATGCTTAGTTTACATCAACCTGGTCACGATGACTGAAAAACAGTAATTAAATATGTAAATAATAAAAAAATAAACCAACCATTCCCCAATTTCTTAAAATATAAGCAGAAAAAAAATAGAATTGGAACAAAAACATTTTCCTGAAGAGCTCTTTTCTGATTTCTTTTGGGAGATATGCACCTAAGAGCTGACATAGAGCAGCACGCCATGAATCTACATCCACTGATCGGTAACTTGGTTAGCAAGGATGTTGGATACACAAGCTGACCAACTGGAAAGGCAGACAGTAGTCCCTGCAAGTACCATCAAGAATATCATGCAAGTGATACTTGAGGAAGAACTAGCAAGAACAGATCTTTATGATGAGAGTCAAAAAAATCCTCGGCAAATTTTCTGTGGTCCAAGTCTTCAAAAGCATTTAAAGTCAGACTGCTTTTGTGAAACTTAGGTGAAACAGATCTGTGCTGGAAAAACCTCTTCATCAAAAACTAGTTTTACCAAACCTGCTGAGACAAGAGAGCTAAGAAATTGCCACCACATGACAAGCCAGTCAGTCATATTTTTTCTTTAATGATATCCATATTATTGCCTTTGTCTTCATTCCATATATTACTGAAGAAAGATCAGATAGAATTCATCAAGCACTGGAAAACACCATTTGCTCCTTGAGCCTGCTCATGCCCTAACAGCTACTCTGAAACCTGTGATGCCACAAGCACCCACATAAGCAAATCAAATAAAGATAAGGAAGTTGGACATCCAGTATGAACTACATTTCCATGGTGACTATCCAACTCCATTCCTTAGGTTATTTTGATTAATTAAATACATTTTAAAAGCCCAGAATGTCAAAGAGACTTAAATAACAACACCCTGTTCTGCTGCTTAATTATCTGCACAAACCCTGAAGAGATGGCAAAGGAGTCCCTGAAGGTGGATCATGGGCAGCAGGGACAGGGAATAACTGGGAATAACTGGTCATCTCAAAAGCAAAGTGTCAGTAACACTTTACAGAGGACCATATCTTCTCCCTCAAAATCTAGACATAAACATAGCACAGTAAGTGGGAACAAGTAATGGCAGAGAAAGCTAGGACAGCAAGTAAAATTTTCATCCTCCTTTGAAAACTGACAGAACCAAGCTATTTAGAGAACACTGTTCAGAACTTACTGTTGAGTATTATTATAATGGGGTATAATAAGCAAAAGCAAAGGTCACAGCTCTTTGTGCCAACGCATATAAAAATAATAAGGTTTGACAGTTCTTTGGGGACAGAGCTCAAAAATCTTCATTAAAAAGAGATGATAGAGTTGAAAAATAGTGACATGAAGAGGAGGGTAAGGTACCAAGGAAGCAGGCAAAAAAAAGAGTCACCAAAAGACCTGCTGAAGGACTTTTTATTTTAAAATTTATTAAATAAATAAAAAAGCAAATGTAAACAGCAGTCAGAGGAATGCTGAGGCATGAAGATCTGCAACAGCCACTCCTCCTGTGGTGGTTAAACTCAAAAAAACAAAACAAATGAGTGTTTTGAAAAACGGTGCGGGAGTTGCCAGGCCGGAGGCCTTTTCCACAGGGAATGAGCCAGAGGAGCCATCCCAAATTGTGTTGCCAGGAAGAATAGCTCTAACATACGTGTATGACATAAGAAAATACTGGTTATGGCACATAGACAATATTCGACCACGTACAATGAAGCTAAAGATGAGGGAAGCAGAAACGGCTGTCATGTTACATAACCTCCCATCATAAACCACTGATGTTCTCCAGGATAAGAAGTGGCAAATGTGTCTCAAATTTTTAAGGAGATTGGAGGTGTGCCAGGGAACCACCAATCAATAAACATAACATCTCGACCAAGGTGGCAGCAGGAACTTCAGTACCACACTGTTGGGCACAGATGTATTGGGCATAAACTCAACAGTAAGTGAAGACTGGACATGATCAGTGTGACGTGAATTTTCAGAAAGCCCAGGGAGTAGAAGGCCTGTCTGATATCTACCTTAAAAACACCCTTAAGGGACACCTGTATGAAGAGGATCTTTTTGGGAAAAGACAACACAGATGGAGACACTCAAGCTCTGTGCAGACCTGGAAAGTGTATGTGAGGGGAGTAAACCTGAGGTGAATACCTGATCCCAATCCAAACCTGCTGTCTTGAAGAACTGATAGAAATTCCCAGAAATCAGTCAGAAGTAATCCATGCATCAGCTACAACTATATTAACTATATGTATATCAACTATATTTAGTACTGTGAGTGTTGTAACTGTCACTTACTTCCTAATATGAGGACAAATATGTTATTTATCATTTTAATACATCCTAGTTCAGGGAATCCTCACTAACTGCCTTTCTTACCTAGAGAAATACTAATTAATCATTACACTCTTTTCTCCACTTCCTCCATAAATCTATTTTAAAAATTCACATTGAGCTTTAAACATGCTTTAAAATACCAAGGTTTGAGGTTTTTTCCTGGAAAATAAACAGACACATGCCAAAAGCCAAGCTCTACAGAA
>VWYK01069724.1:0-10186 GCA_013399775.1 Semnornis frantzii
ACAAAGATGTTAAACAGCAATGGCCCCACCACTGACCCCTGAGGAACACCTCTTGTCAGTGGTTTCCAGGTGGACATTGTGCACCACTCTCTGTGTGCGACCATCCAGCCAATTCCTTATCCAGCAGTGTTCCAGCCATCAAGTCCACATTTTTCCAGTTTGGTGACCAGGATGCCATGTGGGACAGAGTGAAATGTCTTACTCAGGTCCAGGCAGATTACATCAGTTGCCCTTCCATCATGAGTTTCCTCATCTCGACTTTCTTTCCCCTTCCTACTCTTCTGCTCAAGGACCTGCCTCTTCAAAATAGTTTTGAGATTTTGTCAACCCACCCTGACTTGGTAGGCTTCATTCCTACAGCTCTTCTGGGCATGCAGAGAGACTTAATGCACATCTGAATAACGCGGGAAGTAACTCCATGTCTCATACTAATCTAGGAATTATTACTTCTGGTCATCTCACAATGCATTGCAATGTTAACAGCCCTTCCCACAGCTTCTCCACTCTCTGGATCAGTGGCTGCCTACATCTTATCTTTCTCCCGTTTGCATAACTTTTAAACTACTTGGAATGAGTTTGGGTTTAGGTTAGAGCCTTTGGCAAATTAGCTGTTATCTCATGAAGACAATATGGTTGTCTGGTCCCAGTCAAGACTCATGTCAAGTGCTCCTGATGCTCTCCTTAGATAACATGCATAAGCTAATCACTGTCATTTTCCCCTTCCTGTTTTTCTGCCGGTGTTCTGTATATACACTAATAATACTCTGCTAAATCAGGCAACTCGTATTATTTAGAGTGTACCTTTCTTCTCCATGAATTGCTCTTCATAACAGAGATTTGTTGTTGGAATGTTCCCAATTTTGACCTTGAATACACTGCAGATCTGATGCTATTGGTGAGCTACTGAAAGCATCAGCTTTCTACTGCCAAATGGAAGCTGCTGTCCACTGTCAGATAAGAGATAATGAGTAACAGACAAGCAACAGAAACATGACTGGTTTGGTTTTCACCTCTTACGCAGACCCTCTGGTTTTGGTGATCTTGTTACAGCTAGTCTTATGCTTAAAAATTAAAATCTTAATCTGTTTAGAACACTTTGTTCTTGGGAAAGCATGAATGAGGGGGATTAAATTATACCTGTGCTATGCTTTTCTTGGTGATTGGTAATTATACTGTCACTCACAATGCACTTAGCTGCATGGAGCTGGGGAAAAACATGACATTTCCCCCTGTACTAGACATAATGAGAATCTATGGCTTTTCACAGAATTGTGCATCAGTGAGGTACAGGAGTAAACAAAACGTAGGTAAGTTGTACTTAGAACAAAGAATTTTTTTCTTCCAGTCATAATACAAAATATTATTTGCCTTGGAAAACACAAATGGGGGGGTCACAGGTGCTATGTCCAACTTAGGTGAAACATTTTTCATCTGTCACTTTCTCAAGCAACTCACCAATCAGCAAAATCCAGAGTTTTTGAAAAAGGTCCCATGTAAGCTCTGTCTGGCAACTCAGGCCTTCAGGGGATGAGTCTTGTCTGGTTTGGGGTAATAAACTGAGGTATCTTTAAAAGACAGAGACTTTAAAAAATACATGAAGTTTCCATTCACTGGAAATAACTGTCAGCAGTCTAAGAAGACAATGACTTAGAACCTTCTGTGTCTCCATCTTCTTCAGAGAGTTAAGCACTTAATGTCATAGTGGTCACTATGCGTCATTAGGATGAAAATATCCAACCTCACTGCAAGCAAATGCATTTTCCCAGGTCTTGCATGGAATGCGTATGGAATATTGGAAAACTCTGCAGCAAAAGCTGCTGTCTAAATATAGTGCCTTTGTTTAAAAAAGCAAACACAAAAACCCCAAAACCAAACAAAAATGTATGATTTTGGCTGTGGTATATTGAACGGACTGCATCACTAACATGCTGTGAGAAGTTTTAAGCAGGAAACTGCTATATTATTTCAAGTCATTTTTCTGAATCATACATTGACTTATTTTGTTGTGGAATTGACAAATGAACAGTTCCACAGGGAGCTAGAGTTAACTATTTACGTTTGCAGTAGGCTTGTTTGTATCCATCTTAAACTTCAGGCCAACCAAAGAGGTTCAACAAAAGATTTCTGGTCCCAGTGGTTGCCATTTCATGCAATGTGTGATTGGGCAGGTATTTTCTAATGTGTGTTCACACCAGTATTACACTGTAACCCAACTCTTTGCTTCCACTTTTAATAAATGTCAGTTGCCATAAGCCATGATACTTTGCAGAGCTTTCAGCAGTGACCTCTATTTTGGTACTAACTGGCACTTACTAAGCTCTTCTGAGAGGTTATTTTCTCGTCAGGGTCACTGTGACTTATATTCTTTCAAAAAATAACATACCCCTGGTAACTGTATTTTCCCTTCTGTTTTGCAACGTGTTGGCAAATTAAAACTCAGGAGACTTTTTTTGCTGTATTGTGCAAGTATATAACTTTGTTGCTTTAATACCTGTTGACTGTTGTGAAGTCAGCACACACCGGGTAACATCAGCACAGGAAAGCACTCACGTTTTTAAGAATGAAAGAGAAACATGGAAAACTGAGACAAGAGAGACCAATTGCTGCAAAAAGAAACTTCTGGTTTTTATCAGTTAGATGTTGTAAATTACCATGGCAGATACAAGAGGTGTTGAAAACTGATGTTCTAGTTGCTTTTCTTCTGAGAGGATTGGCATTTCAAGTGTAACCAAATTAGGGGTTAATCTTCCCTTACAAAACCAGGTGCTGTTGCAGTGCTCTGTACAATTACAACCTGTGTAAAGCCAGCCAGTGCCACCCTCCCTGGCACTAGACCCAGGCCTCAGTGTGGCACTAAAGGATGAGAACTATTACTTGAATCTTCAAAAGGCAATGCTTATAAAATGCTCTGGGGAACGAGACAGCAGAGTTTGGATGGTTAATTTAAAAACAAACCCCAAAACACTTCCCCCCCACACTTTTCTGGCCTCTGATCTTCCACAAGAGGGGCTGCTCCTTCCTCATAGGCAATCATTCCCAGGGTGAGAGCTGCAGCTCAGGGAAGCACAGATGGGTACCATATGTCCAAGCTCCTCCTCTGCTGTCTGAGCAACTCCCTGTCATCGGAGCATAGTAACAGTCCACTATTACCGGTCATGCTGCGGTACCATTGGCAATTAACAACTTTATTGTTGTATTGTAGTCTTGTACAATAGCATTGTATGCTATTGTAGTCACAGTATTACTACCGCTCTACTACTTTTATGGAATAGCAATACAAAACACCATTGTGCTGGCTATGTTTAATGGAAGAGGACCCCATTATCTGCTTGTAATCCATATTTGCATGCCACACTAACAAATTAATACTGCATCTGCACTGCTAATACTTATAAGAGACGTAAGAACACAGATTCTGTTAAGCAAGCAGTTTTCACACTGCAAAGCGGCTATGCCAGACTGACATAGCAACTTTATATAAGAGCGTAGAGCCTTCACAAGGGTGTGAAGCTAATGGAAACATTAAAACTTCTTTATCGGATTAATTTCTAAGTCAGTGTGTTCAGCCAAAAGGCTTGAAGTAGGTTGTGTACCCAGGACAGTTAAGAGGACAATAGAGGACTTCCATGAAGGAACAGTGTATCCCTCAACTAGGGCCTGAGAGTTCCAGGCTCCATTCTCTTGCTGTGCTTGCTTAACCTTTCCAGAAGTCATAAAGATGGGCGCGAATGTATACACTACCCCAGTCCAACTCAGGAGTTTTGATGCTTTCTAAATGTTGGTTGTATTGACTTAGGAGATACTCAAAACCTCTGTTTAGGAAGAAAGACTCTGACAGTCTAATGCCTTTCACTACTGTGCTGGTTTGAGCTAATCGGAATATTTTAATAGAGAAAAATTGTACTATAGGCTGTGAAGGAAAATAATGGTGATGTCTACTTCACTCAGAGGCTTGCTGCGATGTTTAGGTATAAGAAAACCAAAACAAAAAGATAAGTCTCTCTCCAGTGGGCAGTCTGGGTCACGAGGGACTTGCTGGCTTGCTGCTGGGGTTTTGGGCTAGCAGCTCGGGCTTCTCCTCTCAGCTGAGTAACTTCACTAACCACTTTTCTTCTAATCCTCCCCAGCCAATCCTCCTTGCGTGTAAGGCAAACCTTGGGGTAAGGTGTGGGAGTGGAGAGAAGGTGTAAGGGTGGTTGGGAGCCCCTCCTGGGGTCTCTGATTTCTGGGAGGGGAGTTGTGTGTCTGTATTACCTTAAACTTGTATATTTCTGTAAATATTCTTGTATATACCTTAAACTTGTATAACTACTTGTGGGATTGTTAGGGATGCTGACATGGATTGTAAAGACCAACGTAAAATCTCAAGCAATGTTAGTTGTGGTGTCACTTAAAGCTGTCTCTTTCACACTGCTGACCACTCTCCTATTTCCACGGCAGGGTGTGTATTCAGAGTGTGGGGTGTGCATTTTGGAATCATTCACTCCTGAAGTATTACATTATCAAGCAGGATTTTCTTCCAACAATTTAATATATATTTGCACGCCATAAGACTTTGTGATTTAAAATGTGTGCCCTTACATTGAAGTATAGAAAGCCTCATTTGTCATGCCACAACAGCTTTTTCATACACTTCAAACTTGTACTGGATGCCATTCTCTTCTTGGATATCAGCAGGAACACCTGGGTATCTTGGGAGAGGGGAGAAGAAAATGCAGAAGTTAACAAGTAAATAGAAATATCTTTATGAGACACCCAGAATTTATCCAATCCATTAGAAAAGAGAAGAGTTTAAAAAAGAGATGAAAATGCCACCCTTAGAACAGGTATACTTAAATGCAAACTGTTAGGAATCACATTAACTACTACCAGCAACTCGTACACACATATTTTTAAATTAAGACAACATACTCTGATGCAAAAAAAGTCTCCAACTTCTTCGCTTAATCAAAAAATTCCTGTCTGCAACAGCTTCTTAAAGTAGCTGACGGCTACCAAGCTGACTACTACTACGCAATATGTTCCTCTACACTTCAGACTTACTAAACCAGTTTTCATTAATAGACACTTTCAAAAATCTCTTCAGCCCCCAGTGACAGAATAAAGATTTTCCAAGAGTCATGTTATTAGCTGACTCTATCAGGTTTCCACTTTTGAGAGGAAATGATCTGCTATTTCACAAATTCATGTTGTAAGGCTGAATTCTCATTTCAGTACACTGGGCAAAACTTATGTAAAACCTGAGAAGCAGCCAAGAGGGAAAAAGGGGAGCTTTGGGTCAGGTATTAAGGGAGGGCTCATGCTCAGTGCAGTGTAGAACATGTTAGAACTGCTCATGGCAACTCATGTTCCCCACTCACCTTATTTGCTTTTCCTGCATCCTTTTTTCCTGCTGCCAGCTAGTGGCCCCCACTTCAGTCCTAATCCAATCCCATGCCCCTCGCAGAGAGCTTCACTTGCCATTTTCTTCTTACCTTTCTTACACTGCTGGTCTGTAACCAGCTAGGATCCAAAACAAGAACAGCAAGAAAATAATGTCCTTCCCTTGATGGTCCTTGAGGTAGACATGAATTTTTGACACCTGCCTACTGCCTGTTGGATGTAATCTCATCGGAGAGGACAAAGCAAACCAACAAATGCAGTTCTTTACTGTAAAGATTACCAGAAGGTTGAAGAACACAGCAAGTTCCAGGTTCTAAGTAAAATATTGCTCCAAGGGAAAAAAAGGCATTGAAAAATTCCTCTAACTTGAACCACAATATGGACCCTTACACATTCAAAGTACAGTATGAATTCTTTCCTCTGAACGCAAGGCGAGTTTGCAACTTCATACTTACTCTGTGAGAAGTTTGTAGTCTTTGTGGTTGATTTCTGGAAAAAATGTGTCACTTTCAAATTCCTGCAAGATTCTGGTCACAAACAATCTATGATTAATTGGCTTCTCCATTGCTGCCTTTCAAAACAAAAACAAAAATTAAAATTGAGTTGTTCCCCATAAAACAGCTCAACCACGCATGAAGTAGTGTTGTCATTAGAATCTTTAATATTCTTGTTTTATAACTCCGTTTGAAGTCTGTAAGATAGTATCAAGTGTAAGTTCTGATCTGAACACTAGCTTTCTTTACAAACTCTCTGAATTCTTGTTTGGCCTGCATCAGCCATCACCATGGCAGCACTCAAAAAGAACCAAGAGATAAGAGTCTTATAATATTTTCTACTTGTAGTTGGCACACCAAGTATGTTATCTAAAATTGAAACTCAGTTACTATTTTGTATATGATGGGATTTAAGCAAAGCAGTGAAAATTGAACTCTAAAACTCCTCCTTTGGACTCCACCCAAAAGTGCTTTCTAAAGGGAAAAATTTCATCTTGTGGCAGCAATACCTGTTCTCAGAGCTTGGGTATCTGACTAAAATTATTAAAATAATCATGAGTAGTCGTGTGAGAAGGAAGAAGCAGTATGGACATGTCTCGACAGGCAATTTCTGAACCTTTTTGTAAGACAGGAAGCTTTAAGTGGTGGCAGAGGCCCACACCTCAAGGTAACATGCTCCAATGTTTAATTACTATCACTGTTAAGGTTCAATTATGTATTTTTTAGTCAGACTCAGTTTCCAATTCCAATGATCAAGTTACCTATCAGTTCGGCTTCAAAGTTTGATATCTGGATGATGGCAAAGTGAGAGTATGCATTGGAAGTTATGTAACAATAACAGTAAAGAAACCTTCCAAGCTCATTGGATGAAAAAAAATTATGAAGATATCTGTTGGGTGAGTTCCTCACTAACAAATTCATACAAATTCAGGAGTTAAGAAAGGCCATTTTATCTCTGGATCAGACTGAACAGTCACCTTTTCCAGACTTTCTCGACATTAAAATAAGCCATTAAAAGCTATAATGGTGCCTGGTTACAATACATTCTTTAAAAGCTTACAGCTGTTTCTCCCTTTCCCTTAAATTGGCAATGAGCAATGCTCTTTGTTAAAGGTGATTCACCATGCAGCACGCTATTAGGCATTACTTTCACAAGTACAGGAACCAAGCAATAGCATATGTAATCTAATAAAATTAATTGGTACGACTGCTGAGAAGGTACTTTCTAGAAAAACTTCTCTATTACTAGAGAATGGCTTAAAAACGAAGGATAAGTCACAGCAACCAGCATCCAACAGCACTGAGCTGATGTTCATCCAGTTTGTATACTAATGTCACATCCCCACCTGGTCCTGGCCTGTCCCCACAGCCCTGACTAGTCATCTCAGGGCTACATCTGACTGGTTATCTTCATCGGTCCTGATTGTGCCCTGCAGAGTTGCCTCATCGGCATGACCCTTGGCTGATGAGGACCCTGCCATGCCAGTCAGGTTATTGCCCATGGGTTCCAGCTTCCATCCCCTTGGGAGCACCTGGTCCTCCATGTTCCTCTGACGGTGAAATTCTAGTAACTTCAGAAAAGCATATTTTGTATTGAACACGAAATGGTCTACATGTGGAGTCTCTAAAGGAACCTGTTCAGAGACAGCTGGACCCCGGACACTGCCTCTGCAAAATGTTGCCATGGACTTCACAGCATGGAGAATGAGCTTTATCACAACTCTGACATTTGTATGAGGATTGACTTAGCTCTTCACTGACCAGTAATGCCTTTTTTTGTTTTGTGAATTTTGTAAATGTGAGGATGATGTATGTGATGGGAAAAATAGGCAGTAAGAGAGGCCTCTCTAGAAATAATTGTACTAGGGCATGAGGAGCAGATTTTGAAAACTAAATGATGCTATCTCTGAGCTCATGCTCCTGTAAATTTGAAAAAAATCTGCATCCTCACTCCATGGTTATTACATTACTTTCACTCCATGGCCACACCAGGTCTCAAAGTTGTTCATGGTACAATTTTAATATACTGTGTTTTCCCCTCATAATCCATTCAGTTACCTTTGGACTCTGCACCTACATTGTTTTCCCTTGGGAGCTGCATATTTGTTTGCTCACCACGCAGGGTCAGCTCTTTGTGTAGCAGCTACTGAACCTTTTTAAAGTCCTACAGCCAGATGCAATAGGGAAAGTGTTTTTGGTTCACGCAAAAGCACAGCTTATTAAAACTGTGGCTGCTGATCTCTCAGAAACACTGGAACCACTCCTCAAGTGCATATGACTTTCTGCAAGAACAGGAGGTCACAAGAGCTGAGGTGTTAGGATCCCTTCAGTCATCCTGGGTACGTGAACCAGAGTCCATTATTACTCACATCTACCTGACCCTCATAATTTTGCTCACTTCCAGGAAATCCTTCTCAAGCCTGCCTCTGAAGCTCAAAGCAAAAAAGGAGGTAATGACCTAAGGATCACCTGCCCCATAATTTCCAGCTGCACTGGATTGACAGCCATACAAGATTAGATTATATCCGCATGTGCAGGACCTTTGTTTTGAATTAGTTTCTCTTTGCAGAACACAGGTTAAAGCAGTTCTGAAGCTCTGCAACAAAGAATAGCTGTGTATCACAAGTAGATTCAGAAGTATTATATGGAAAATTAATCTTTCATAGATCTAATCACCAAACCATTGTAAAGCAGTGGGTGCAGCTACCAACTGCTGTAGAATGGACCAATTATTTCTAGTCATTTAAAGCATCACAGGTTTTAGGATACACATTGCTGCTGATTTCTCATCTACTGATGAAATAAAATAACTGCAGCAAAGTAACTATGTGAGGCACTTATTTTTCAAATGTCTTCCTAGAAAACAACAATGCCAATTTAAATAGATGACAGGATGAGAGGCAATGGGTTTCAACTGGCAGAGGGGAGATTTAGACNCTCCCTGGAGGTGTTCAAGGCCAGGCTGGACGAGGCCTTGAGTGCCCTGTACTGGTGGGAGGTGTCCCTGTCTATGGAGGGGGTTGGAACTAGATGATCCTTGAGGTCCCTTCCAACCTTATCATTCTATGATTCTATGACTATGAAACCCCCAAAATTTCAAAATAAACATTCTTTTTATTTTATTGCTGTTTTCCAACCTTTTAGAAGTATTGGATCATATAGTCAAGCTGCATTTTGAAGCCACAGGAGTACAAAAAAAAATTTTTACACATTAAAAAAACATCTCCCAGGCAAAGATCTCACGAAGTTCATGCTCTTACTCAGTTAAAAGGACCTTCCTAAATTAAACTATTAGGAGAGTTGCAGTGACAACTAGGAGAATCAATACCTTCAAAAATCCTTCCTTTCCACACTGTCAGGGCTTGGCTCAGTGAGGTACAGAACAGTCCTTCCTCACCAAACCACTAAGGCTAAGCCTTCTCAGGGACATAGACAGTCTGGTAGCTACCATCACCATTTCTCTGCCAAGGACGAAAGCAAGTGCAACAAAATTCTTCTGTGACCATTATAAAAAAGCCTGCCCATTCTGCCCTTGCAGAAACTAAAGAAACGCTTTAGTCACTCGATATTTCTGTCTATTTGTCCAAAACTACGGTGTTTAAATCTTTTCATCTATGATCTCTGCAAGCATCTTTGAAAAAGAACTTTAAAAGCAACAACCTTTCATAGCCATATGATTTGTGTCTGCAACTGACTCATATATTAACCTTTTTTAGTCATTTTTTTCTCAGAGGAATGTCAAATCAGTATGTTTGTTCACAAGAATGAGCACACAAAAAGCTTCTTTAGCAGTAATAGCAATATTATACCTTTCCTTCCAGATTAAAAAACCTCTAAATTTATTTTGAAGATTGTGCTGGAAAGGCTTGGTATATCCCTCTCAAGTCTGCAAAAGTATAAAGATGTTAAATTAATGAGAATTCTTAAACTTTTAGGGGATAATATTAGTTAATCTACCAGTCCATTGCTAATACTGTAGTTCTGTTTCCTCTAGTTTTATTTTTAACTAGATAAGAGCAGCAAGAAGTATTGGACATTGCAGGTATGACTATGATACTCACAGTATGTTTTACAAGCCATTAATCACAGATTTCACAGATTGCACTGGGTTGGAAGGGACCCTCAAAGGTCACCTTGTCCAACTCCTCTGCAGTCAGCTGGGACACCTCCAATTAGATTAGGCTGCCCAGGGCCACGTCAAGAGTAATCTTGATTACCTCCAGGGACAAGGCCTCAACCAGATCTCTGGGCAAGCTGTTCCAGTAATTCACTACTCTTCCTCTTTACCATCTAACCTAAATCTACCCTGC
>VWYK01069762.1:0-11254 GCA_013399775.1 Semnornis frantzii
AAAAAAAAAAAGGCTACTATAAAAGGTATTTATTCAGGTCCACATTACTAACACTAGGTGATAATCAAGAACCTAACTTATTGAACACTTCAACCACTAAATAGTGTCAACAATATCACGGAAAGCAAAAATAACCTACAATATAATGACAGAAAAGTATTGAAGGTACTGTTCAGGGAAACAGTAGATGCAGCTGTTCACCTCAACATCAAAAAAGTTGGGAGATTTAGTGACCAAGATCCTGGTATTGCAAATTTCCTATTTTGCTTGGGGGGTAGGGGGAGGGGGGGGTGGTGGAAATTGTTGATCCCAGGAATAGTTTCAAGTCATTGCCCAATTCGCTCCATAAAGCAAATTTCCCAGAAAGGCAGTATTTTCCCTTTGAAGTTTCAAGATTCAGTGAGCATTTCCCTTTCTTTAAGAAAACAAAATCATTAAATCCAGAAAGCTCACTGCTAATTCAGGACTTTACTCTTTAGATGTTAAATTAATATGCAGTCCAACACAATAAGATTTCAGTGTCTTTAGGGTAGACATTCCATAAGCAGCTAAAAATTCCATAAATGTGAAGTCTAATTGTGTTTAAAGCAGACTTCAATGAATCCTCAGGGACAAAAGTATACCAAACACCACCACAAAATAAATTAGTAGTTAAAGACATAAAAGCAATTATAAAAATATGGCCTAGCTGTTCTTCAAACGAGGTTGGATGTTAAAATGCATATTTGTTGGATGTGGAAAGGTTTGTTTTATAATTACATACCACACCATAAGCTCAACTGGGTGCATTACTTCAGCAAACATCTCACTTTCTGTTCTACACTCAAAGACTTCTTTACAAAAATAGGCATGCACTCCTGAAAATTAAATTTAAAGCTTTTGCAGAGTTAACATTATTGGGAATTGACTTGTGATATTTAAACCTTTTGTTTTTATGTGCAGGAAAAGTGAATTAACCACTGAGGGAATTAAAAGGTAATTGCAATGATTCTGTGAATCGGGGGCATTCATTATAGCCAGTATTTAGAATGTGACAACAACAGTGATAGCAAATGGCTTTTTATTAAGTTAGCAAGAACGGGAAGGAGAGAAGAGAGAGAAAGAACAATAAACATCTCCTTATAAACCATCACAACCAGATGAAAATGAGACCTTTTTTTTAAAAATCCAAAGCCAGTTCTCACAAGGCTGGAAATGACACCATATTACCGACACTCTGAGAGAAATTATCTTCCCATAGATTTACTGGGCAGAACAAGACACTGTGTGTGCATCAAAGCTGGTGTCTACTTAATAAGGAGTAACTTTAAAATCTTTAAAAAAATGGGTCAATGGGAAGTCATATTGAATTAATTTGTCATTAGCAGAAAGATACTGGTGGGTAGACTGAAATCAGAGCAAGAGGCACTTGAGTTTAGTGGTGTACATGGAATGTAGATACATTGCAGACAGAAGATAGATGTATGTAATAAACCAGGCTGGCATATCAGATTTCAAGAACTCAGATTCTATTGAACTAAGTAATTCAATGAAGAAGGTCAGATTGGAGCTATTACAAAAATCCACATGTGGAAGAAGTCTGTGGAATCCAAAAGGCACCATAACCTACATCCAGAGTATTCTCTTTAAAAAGAAGTCAGTTATCAACAGTAAGTGTCAAAAGTAACCTCACACGAGGCAGCTCAAAGACTGCAACTCTAAAAGCCCATCTGACTCCTCTCCCCAGCCTCTTTAAACCTCTGTCTTCCTATACTGTAAATGAGAGAGACAACTACCAAAAAAAGCAACACATGTACATTTAATTTAGTAAGAAAGCAAAACTGAATGGAGGAAGAATGTAGTGTTACAGGATGAAAGTCTACTAATGAAGTATGAAAAAATGGATGCAATGATAATGCACACACTGAAAAGATGCTGCCTGCTTTTAAAGGATCAAGATAAGTCTATAAAGGAAGCATTGGAAACCATCATCATAAAAGCAACAGTTCTGTTCTAGCTCAGGTTTAAACATATATTCCATTTAAATCCCAACTGTTTCAAGTGGCCAAAAAGATCCATATGTTAATTTGGGTAGTCTGTATCTTTGCTCTGTTGTGAGAAAGTAAACTGAAGGGAATCTTCCTTCCAGAGACTGCCTCTGTCCCACCTCTAGTAAGCAGATGAAGCTCTCTGTTACTCAGTGTAATCGCACTGACTCCACTGAGTGCAGATGAGAGCTGGCTGTTACCTCCTCAGATTTTCATAGAATTGCCCACATTGGGAGAGAACTCATCCAGTCCAACCCAGCACCCAGTCCTAGGCAAGCAACTAGACCATGGCACTAAGTGCCCCATCCAGGCTCTTCTTCAACACCTCCAGGGATGGTGACTCCACCACCTCCCTGGGCAGCCCATTCCAATGCCAATCACTCTGTCAACAACTTCCTCCTAACATCCAGCCTAGATATCCCCTGGCACAGCTTCAGACTGCACTGCATCCCCTTGTTCTGTTGCTGGTTGCCTGGCAGAAGAGATCAACCCCACCTGGCTACAACCTCCTTTCAGGTAGCTGCAGACAGCAATGAGGTCTGCCCTGAGCCTCCTCTTCTGCAGGCTGCACACCCCCAGCTCCCTCAGCCTCTCCTCACAGGGCTGTGCTCCAGGCCCCTCACCAGCCTTGCTGCCCTTCTCTGGACACATTCCAGTACCTCAACATCTCTCTNCTCTCTGCCCGGTTGCTCTCCAGCCACTCTGTCCTCAGCCTGTAGCACTGTTTGGGGTTGCTGTGGTCAAAGTGTAGAACCCTGCACTTAGCCTTGTTCAATCTCCTCCCATTGGCCTATACCCACCCATCCAGCCTGTCCAGGTCCCTTTGCAGGGCCCTCCTACCCTCCAACAGATCCACACCTGCTCCTAACTTGGTGTTATCTGCAAACTTACTGATGCTGGACTCAATCCCCTGTCCATATCATCAATAAAGATATTGAATAGAGTTGGGCCCAGCACTGATCCCTGGGGCACACCACTTGTGCCAGATGCCAGCTGGATGGGGCTCCATTCACCACCACTCTCTGGGCCCAGCCCTCCAGGCAGTTCTTGACCCATATCAGAGATGATCTGTCCAAGCCAGGAACTGCCAGCTTTGCCAGGAGCTTGTTGTGGCAGAAGGTGTCTAAGTCTTTGCTGAAGTCCAGGCAGACTACATCCACAGCCTGCCCTGCATTCACCAGAAGGGTAACCTGATCACAGAAGGAGATGTATGCATACACTGTTTTTTTCTTAATGTATGTCCATAGCAGGCCGTTCTTGGTCTATCACTGCAATTCCTACTATTTTAGAAGCACATGGCATTCATCAAGATCCTTGTGAAGTTTGCAGTGAATTGCAATTAGTAAATTGAGTTATCAGAATCCCATTTTCATGTTGTAAACAGCAATGGAAATTCAGTATGGTTCTCCCTAGCATTTTTAGGATCTCACAGCGGAGATGTTTCTATCACCAAACACAGAAGAAAAATTAAACAAGTACTGCCAAGAATTTAGTTTATCCACACTCCACAGAGTTTTAATTGCTAACAATTTTTTGTTTACCCACTCCACAATTCTTTGTAGCCACAAAACCCAAAAGCCAAACTTGCCACTGACCCTACCAATATTAGCATACAAGAAAGAATTGAAGCTTTTGTGGTAGAACACAAGGAAGATGTCTGTTTTCACCTGACAGTAACTATTCTCAGGAAGATCTCCCCACCTGCCAGTCTATTCCTTTGCCTCACAGCAGAGCCACTGACTAACAAGTGTGCCCACGAAAATGCAGCCTACTTCAAGTAAAGTGTCTTTAGGCAAAGAAATAAAAAAAGGCTTTTAAATTTTTCTTATTTTTTTTTAAACAAAAAGTCACACAAATTCTTCATATGACCAAGTATCCAGCTTCCAACAATCATAAACAGTGTGAATGCATGACAATATTTTTGTTGGCACTTGCAAGACATATTTGTATCTACATTAGCAGATATTTATTTTGCTCTCAAATTTGGTTAATTATCCAGTCTGCAAGTGCATGCTCCTGTGAAAAAGACCAGAATGGCCCTTAAGAAAAGAAAAAGGAGGAGGAGAGAGAGTCTAAGTTAAAAACTTCTCCTGAGAAGCCCCATTTGAAAGCTTACATGTTAGAACTGGAGTTCAAAGATACCTACCCTGAGGGCAGTCATCCAAATGGAAATTTTTTTAGGATGTTTTGTATTAGCCTGATCTTAACTACATTTCTAGATGAGTCACCCTTATTATAAGACAATGTTTTCTTCCTTCAAGGCTATTAAAAATAGGCATGTGCCACCTTGTCTGCATACTCCACAAGTTCATACCTGCTTAAGTAAAAGAAAGCATTAAATTTACTGTTTATAAACCAAATCATGTTAGGACTCAGACTTTCCTAATACAATTATAGAAGACTTGAGAAACTCAGCAAATTAGTAAGACATGCTTTAAGAAAACAGTCTCGAAAAATAAATAACTCTTTAGTCTATTCACATTAGTGAAGTGTCTCTTTGTATTGCCTTCTATTAATATGAATATCTATGTATACATAAAGATCTTCTATGAAACATTTGGGACTTGTTAATTATGTAGAACTACATTTGGAATACAGTTGACAAAAGAAACTGCCTCCTTATTTCATGGCTAACTTTTTTTTTAGACACAGTTTAATTGCCAAGCATATTACCAGAATAATTTTCCTGTATTTATTTTTATTTTTTATTTCCTGAATTTAATTACAGAATTATATTTTGCTATCTATACATAATGGGCAAAAATGCAAGAGTACCTCGAAAAAAAAACAAGTTATTCTACTATCAGGTTTAACTGAACCACAAAGAACCCATTCCTCTGCAAAACTGTCTAAAGGCGCAAGTGCAACCTTAGTATTCTAACATTAAAATGTAAGTATTTCAAGATCTGTTCAAGTTCAGAGTTTGAAGAAAACAAACTACCATTTGAAACCAGAATGGGAACAGTTGGATGAGTAATTCTCATCAAAGTAAATATTTTTGTACAACTTAAGTGGATTTTCTAAATAAAACTAACAGAGTTTTTTAAATACTAAGTTATTCTCTGATGCTGAAGCAAACCAAGTTTCAGTTACTAATAAATAGAACTGCAAGTGACATGAAATTGGAATCATAGTCATGAAATTAAATGTGTACACTAACCAAGTTATTCATCACTGCTGAATTCATCCAGGGATAAAATTTGCATTAAGCAAAGTAAAATGGATCACCTAATAATACAGAAATCAGTTGTGAAGAGAAAAACAGTAGTGGGGAGCCCATGTGAGGCCAGTGCTCTTAGTACCTACACCCTCCCAGTTCCTGCAGTTAGCTTCTGGGAAATCTCATGGGGATCTTCACAGCATGCAAGATGCCATGCCAAAAGCTGGTACCTTGCAGCCCAGACTTACACTGTCACGCAGGACTTCCCTCTTCAGCTCTCTGTGTGGCCTGCAAGTGGAGCCTGAGTCCACCCAAATATGTCACACAGGACTGTACTACCCAGTGTGCAGGGCAACATTTCATTTCTGCGTCCTCTTGAATAACTTGACACAGAGAACTAGCCATGTAGAACACTATCCCATGAACAACACTATTTACATACCAAATGAAACATCATGTTAGGAAGAGGCACCCTCTTCTCCTTAAAGGTATGAAAGATTGCTGCCAGCTAAGCCCTGCAAGGTTAAGACATACTAGCAGCCAGTGCCAGGAGAAAGAGATGCAAAGATAGTAAATTGCACATGGCAAGGCAGCTAGCTATTCCTGCCATAAGCAAGCTTTTTGGGGGGGTTCCAGGCATCTCATCATCAGTGTTAAGAATTGTTCCTAAGGAAAAAAAAAACCAAACAAAAAAAGACAGAAAAGCTGTCCCTGATGGCTGAAAGGGGAAACTATCTGAAAATCAAGAACCATGAAGGTCTTGTGCAAGCCCGAAACAGCAGCACATCAGTATGTTGGGAACTTCTGCTAGCCAAGGCTGTATCCCTGTGCCAGAGTCAGCACAAAGTCCTGTCTGGAGACTGCTACTGAAACCATCAGAAGAAATGCTGCATGCCACTTCCTTGCAGTTGTTTCTGTCAGTCTCCATGACACACTTCTGTGACAGCAGCAAGACCCTAACACAGAAGCTGATGAACAACAGTAAGGAGCTGCCACACAGCTGACAGCTACCTAAGTAGTGGGAGAAAGCACAAAAGGGTAGTAATAAAGTAGAACCACTTCATGTAGCACCACCTACTGAACTCTGGAGAAAAAACAGTCACAGGGACACGGCCAATTATTCAGCTAGCAGGAGGAGTCTAACTGAGCACACCTTGACTTGTAGGACGGATGCCATTCTGGAAAGTGACCTGCCCTCGAGAGTCTCCCACAGGCACAGCACACCACACTAGAACATAGGCATTAAGATCTCCTCTGTGAAACTATCAATGATAAGACTGAATGATGCAGCAAGGACACAAATATATTCTCCCTTAAATACGCTTTCCTCTAAGTGCAGCACAAACTAAAATGTTTGTCTAATATTAATTCACATGGATCAGCTGCCCACTACAAAACCAAACCAGGGTATACCAACCTGAAGATCTGGTATTTAGAGTCTTTAGAAGGGTACAGAATAGATAAGGCAGAACTTCCAAACTGCAGGCTTGGATTACTAATAGTGTCTATTCAAAACCCCATTAAAGATAATTAATTATGTAAGATAAATCTGTTAGAGGGTATCCTGATTAGCTCTGGAGGACTTAACACAGCTTGCATAAGGAGTAAAGAACATGTACAGCTTCCCCTTTTTGAAGTCATACAAGGCAGCAAAAAGCAAACAAACTTCAATGACCTCAAAGTACAGTTTTAAATAACGACTAGGCATAAAGATTGCTGTGGTTACTGAGGCAGATATATTGCAGGAACAGAACATTAAGTAAGTGAAGATCAAGTAAGGCCTTAACCTGATTTACCACCATGAAGGACTTAATTTTTACTTAGAGCTACATAATATTTTTATCATAACCAGCAATTCAAAGAGATTGCATTGGGTTTAGTGAAAATACAAATGTGGAAACATGATCAAATGCACATGTAAAATATGCATCTGTGAAGAGAATGACTGGACATTTGCACCATTCTTGCCCCAGTTATCAATGGAAAGAGTGAAAGCTTAGTGAACATTCCTTTCATTTGAATAAAGCTGTATCCTTATATCCCATTCAAGCAGTGTAGAGAAAGCTTCTTGGAGTGGATCCTGGTTTTTTTAATAAATTATAACTAATCCTTAATAACTTAGGAGATCTCTGAAGCCCCTGCAAGCACAGGAGCATGGAAGTTTATTTGCATGGAGGTTGCTGTGGTGTTTCAGGGTTACAGTTTTTTTGGAGGAGTATGTATGTGTTACACATAAAATTAGCATTAAATACTATAAAAGCATTTTTTAAAGCAAAATATTTCAAAACATTATCTGTTTTTCTTACAAGTTATCTATAAAGAAGAAAGGATGGCACTGGTTAAAAGAATACAAGAAGTCATCTTTATAACCAAGAAAGGGTTATAATAATAATACTTAAAAGAAATCTACTGTAAAACCATGTATATATTCCATTAGAATTAGGAATTCAGTGAGAATGGGATAATAGGATCTATATTTAGATGAGGGGGAAAAAAATTAACTGCAATTTTTTTCTACCATTACTTTTGCCCTTTGCAAAAATTTAAGCTTCTCTCTTTTCCTGCTGATCTATTATTCAAGGTGAAGTCCTAGTTCCAATTCCTATTCATGAAGGAAATGGTTACTGCTTTGTTTTATATCACACCACAAAATCCCTCTTTTGCATACTGATTTGCTCTATTAACTGCATTTTGTCTACTAAGCCAATTTTGCTGGTGTGACAGCCACAATAATAATATTTGAGTTTTTAAAATTTATATTCACACAGAATTCTCTTTTGGATAAAATAATTAAGTATTTTACAAGAGCATAAGAATTTTAGAATTTTTTTAATGTTTTGACAATCACTGGGCTAACTGAAGAACTCAACCTAGATTCTATTTGTGAAAAGCTCTAGTTGACAGAACAAATTGTCAGCATAAAGTTTGTAAATTTCCAATGACTACCAAAACTAAGTGGAGAAACATGGGAAAAAAGCACATTTCCAGAGTTTTTCCAGTATCGTTCAGATCACAGCCCCAATTTCAAAGCCTCTCATAACCCTGAATAAGTTTGAAATACTACTCTGAAAATATTAACCCAAATAATCTTTGAGATGAAATGTTCTTTTCAGTAACTCAATAGAAGTTGATGAAAAACATTATTTATAAGCCAAGAGATGCTCCTATTGGTAATGTCAGCTGAACAAACGATTCCAAGGAAATGAAGAACAGTCTCCCTTCCAATCTCCCTGCTTTGTAATAAAATATCTGAGAATCCTAAGAACTTCCAGGCTTTCCAGATGTTCAGATGCAATTATCTGTATTTCAGTTTGTGTCTACTGCCACTTCTGGTTTTGCTGAAAACGACTGAGGAAAAGTCTGGCTCCATCTTCTGCACTCCACTCCCTCTGGCATTTATACACATGGCTAAGGTCCCCCTGAGCCTTCTCCTCCCTAGGCCTAACAGGTCCGGCTCTCTCAGCATCTCCTTTTATGACAGATACCTTCATCACTGTCATGGCCTTTTGCTTGACTCTCTCCAGTGTGACATACCTCTCCTGTGCAGCAGAGCCCAGAATTGGACCCAGTGCTCCAGGCGCAACCTCACCACTGCTGTGCAGATGGGAAGATCACCTCCACAGACCTGCTGGCAGTACTCTGCCTACCACAGCCCACAGGGCTGTTTGCCTATGCTATAACAGCACAATGCCAGATGCTCTACAATTTTGTCCTCCAGGACTGCTCAGGGGTTTTTCTGCAAAGCTGATATGCAGTTGGTCAGCTCCCAGTCTGTAACAGGGTTTCCTAAGAGCAGGGGGGTTGCATTTTGCCTTGCCAAATCTAACAAAACTCCTGTTTACCCTTTTCTGCAGCCTGTCAGAGTTCACCAGAATGGCAGCACAACCACTTGGCCTATCAGTTGCTTCCAGTTCTGCATCCTCTGCAAACTTGCTTTGCACTACCACTCCAATCATTAGTGAAGGTTTCAACCAGCACTGACCCTTAGTGACTGTGCTATAGCTGGAGTTTACAGTTAGAGTCTGGCAGTTCAGCCAGTTTTCACTTGTGCTCACTGTCCATGTTTCTAGCCTGTACTTCAGTTTATCAATTAGAATATCATGGGAGACAAGGTTAAAATCCACACTGAAAACAGGACAAACCACATCCACCAGTCTCATCTCAGTCAGTAGGCTACCAATTTCATTACAGAATCTTATCAGGCTGGTCACCCATAATTTCTCCTTTGCCAATTTCATGCCAACTACTCCCAGCCACCTTCTTGTCTTTCACACACTTGAGAAAAATGATCTTGAAATCCAGAGGAGTGTGCAAACTAAGAATCCAAATCACAGGAAGATTTTTTTAAAAAATCAGGCCTCCAGTTATGGAGATGAGATCCCATTCCCTGCCAAAAACACAACTTCCAAGGTTTCCCAGCTCTATGTCTCTGCTATGTGCCTGAAAAATTGGGTCAGGCAGTTCTATTAATGTATACAATGTGTAATATTTGCCCACTGCCATAACCAGAAACTTCAAATTTGATGCATTGCTGGAGGTCTAGAGAAGCAGCATGCAAAACACCACAGTGATATCCCAGTTCCAACTTTCTAGCACGTCTTCAGTGACAGAGCTGATCATGGCATGATCTAATTTATTCAAGCCAGAAGCTAAACCACCACTGGATCTCTCAACAACACAGAGCCATCTATGAACAACCAACCAGTCACTCATTATGCCCTAATGAGACAGGGACTGTGAGCTGCTTTCCTTGAACGAGTATAACACTTTTGTCTGAAAAGGTATTTTTAATCTAAAGGGAAGATCTTTTCTCTTCATCAGTTTCTGGGTTTTTATCCTTTATTCTTAACATGGAATCAAGCAAGAGCTTCCTGAATCAAGGTCTGTCAGTTTACAATTGTACAGTAGGTAGGAGTTTGTGCTTTCTACATTGTTTTAGATTGAATCAAGCCAGATAAGGGTTAAATCTAGTCTTTAAGAAACCACTGTTACCAGTACAGGAAAAAGTTAAACAACACTTCAAAGTATTTATAAATTAATGGAATACCTCAATATCATCCAATTGCTATACACATTTAGCTAACAGACTGCTGTATACGAAACAGTGAAGAGCCTTAAAAAGTTGGGTTTTTATCAGTCTAATCCTTTGATTAGAAAGGTGGAACACAACCAGAATTTAACTGCAAATGAAAGAAAATAAATGTTTATTCCTTATAAAGCAATTAAAAATTTATCTCAGTTCAACTAACACACAGCTTTTTCTAGGGTTCTCTGTTTTAAGTAAATAAAGGAAACTAATGCATAGTATAAGTATTCCAGTGAACAAGCTGAAACAACTTGCCTAAGCACATTTTATTCATCATAAAACTTTTTGTCAAGACATTTAAAACTACAGCACACAAGACTGTTAATTAGACTCAGAAATATGCAAACTGACAGCCACAAGGACGAGCACATACCCTTAACGATCGATTCAGCTGCATACAAATCCCGCTTGTAGGTCACCTAAAGGACAGACAAGCCTCATTAGATTTAACACAGCAGGAAGGAATGTAAAACCAATAAAACAATGCCCCCGAGGCAATTCTTTACATTTGAAATACCATAAACAAATGATACTGTCAATTTCTTAATTCTGGTAAAATATCACTGGCAAGTCATGGGAACAGAAGTTGCAGAAATTACCAAAGATCTGGTTTGGAACACTTACATCTGCCTAGAGCTTCCCTCAAACCTATTTGGAACCCTATGAAGAATCATAAAAATATAGTACTGCACCTATCCATTCCACTTCACAATTTCATTGTGAAATATTAATTTCCTATAGGGCATGTAATCATAAAAATGACAACCAGGGAGAAACTTCTATATTTTTATCACCCATACAGATGGTAATTTTTCAGTAGTGCAAGACTATTGCTATTAATTGGTGTCCAATGAATTGGTGGGAGTCGCTGAGACTACTGTACACTTCATGTGAGTTTTCAGAGGATCAGAAACAATTAGGATCTTCTTGAAAAAATTTATCAGATCAGGTTAGAGGATTTTTTTTTTAAATGTGCAAATG
>VWYK01069782.1:0-14207 GCA_013399775.1 Semnornis frantzii
TGAGCAACCTAATGTAGTTGAAGGTGTCCTGGCGTACTGCAGGGGGTAGAATCATAGAATNCCTCCCTGGGCAACCTGTGCCAGTGTCTCACCACCCTCACTGGAAAGAACTTCCTCCTAACATCCAGTTTCAGTCTCCTCTCTGTCAGTTCAAACCCATTGCCTCTTGTCCTGTCATTGCAAGACCTTGTCAATAGTCCCTCCCCAGCCTTCCTGTAGGCCCCCTTCAGATTCTGGAAGGCTACTATGAGGTCTTCTCAAAGCCTTCTCTTCTCCAAGCTGAAGAGCCCCAATTCTCTCAGTCTGTCCTCATAGCAGAGCTGCTCCAGCTCTCTGATCATCTTTGCGGCCTCCTCTGGACCCACTCCAACTGTTCCATGTCCTTCCTGTGCTGGGGGCTCCAGAACTGCACACAATACTCCAGATGGGGTCTGTTGAGAGCAAAGGGGCAGAATCCCCTCCCTTGCCCTGCTGGCCATGCTGCTCTTGATGCTTCCCAGGACTAGATGTCCTTTAAAGGTCCCTTCCAATACAATTGCATTCTACTATTTTGTGATCTATAGGTGCAGACCACTGTTGACTTAACTAATTCCTAGTTTGATTAGAATTATTATTGAGAATACATTTTATCATCAGTTTTTGGGTGTGGAGTGACAGTGAACTTATGGGTCTTTTATGCAGGCAGTTTTCTGGTAAGAAGAAAAAAAACATTGTCCATCTCTGGAGTATGAGAAGTAGGAAAGAAATTCTCTTTATAGTGAAAAGTTTCAGTAAAAATTTGAGTCAATTATCTAAAGGAACTTTGAAAAGGCGATAATTTAGACACAGAGAAACTAATTACAATTAAATTTTCCTGGTTTATGAATATGAATAAAACATTAGCTAACTTTTATATTGCTCAAGAATAGATGGAGGGAGAGGATATAAACCCAAAATTTACCATTTTTAATAGGTATGCATAATTCTGCCTCCAACTATGTGATGACAGGGTATTGACTACCTCAGCAAGGTGGTAGAGATGATGGCAAAACATGACACAGCTACCTGCAATGGGAGAATTTAGTCTCTCATTCAGAGTTAGATCCTAGGTGGGAAGGGATTAATTAGCCATTCTAAGTGCTCCTATGAGTATCTTACAGACGTTTTATCTTGCTAATGCACCCATTAAAAAAAAATAGATTCTGATTCTTAACAAAATATACAGTTTATTACTCTAACTGTATTGGTTTCTTATCTAGCAATAGTGATGTAGCCTTACATTAACGAGCCATCTCACAATACTTTCACAAATGAAATGTAAGCAGTTCCAGTCTGAAAGGATCATTGTAACATGAAGGCACCAAAAGTTCATTACACAGACTTCTGACAGCCTGGTTATTACAGGTATCATTGTATTCTTCTGCACATTTCATGCTCGATGAAAACTAGAGGTGAAGAAGCAGTGTCTTGTCTTTTATTTTAAAATAGGACTCTGTATTAGAGATGTTTTATCTCTGACATGTTTTGTTGGGAAAACACTGCTAGGAGAAAACAGAGCACTAGAGAGCTTCTTGAGTGCATATTTTCTTTTATCTTAGCTGTTAAACATTTTATATATTACACAACCTCTATAGGTCTTCTGGTTCACTCTTCTCTTAACAAGGATCTATTCAATGTTTGAAAAGCTGCTGGATTTAGAAATGCAAAGAGTGTTTTGAATTCATTCTAGGTCTTTGTAATCATCAGCTTATCAGAAGGAAGTCCACACTTTAAATGTTTCTAGACTCAACTCCATTTCTTTTCTTGGACAGTTGCAAAATGTAACCTTACTTTTTAATCAGCCTTCTAATTCTGGTTGTCTCATGCCCTTCTTCAGAAAGAAGTCATTTGAAGAGGGATGTAATTCATAGAAAAGCACAACATAGTCATCCAGTTTGCTATGGGCTTATGTAAAACCAGGAATTATTTTAGGCAGTAATTCTAATCAAAACAATCAAAATGTAGTTGGTTAAAGTAAGCAGGCAGTTTCATACTACTTTGTAATACAAACAGCTAACCCTATCATGAAAATATGCATGCATCCTACCACACTAAAATGCTGAAGCTGGTCTCACAGAAAATAAAGATTTAATTTAAAAACATTAATCTCTATAAAGCCTGCAGAGAATTTCAGGCCTCTACAGATTTCACCAAGAAAACTTATTAAAGCAACAACTGAACCTTCTGTGAATGCTTACATTTTCTCTGTAAACCACGCTAAGTCGGATAATATATAGACTGTGACTGCAAATGGACTACAAATTGAAGAAATCAATACTGTAAGAATGAACTGTAGGCAAAGATTCCAAACAAATCATTCAAATAATTTAATTATTTTATCAGTAGTTTAATTTCCATTAAGTTCTTTCAGAGCAAGTGTAGGGTTCTATTTGCATATACAAGATAGGATGAAAACACTGTTCACATTAGTGAATTCTCCAAATTAAGTAGTGGCTTTTACAGTATCAGATGTTTTCTACAGTTACCTTGTTATCTAGTTCTACTCACAAAGTCTGAATCACAGATATATTCAAATTAAGAAGGGGACACTCAATTGAAAGATGAAGCTTGTGTGAGCAGAACAGGGGGTCTGGGTTGATGAAAACCTCAACATGAACCTGCAGTGTGAGTGTAGCCCAGACAGTAACTGAGTCCTGGGCTGCAGAAAGAGCAGTGTGGGCAGCAGGGCAAGGGAGGGGACTCTGTGTCTTTGCTCTTGTCAGACCCCACCTGGAGTCCTGTGTGCAGTTCTGGAGCCCCCAGCATAGGAAGGACATGGAACTGTTGGAGTAGGTCCAGAGGATGACACGAAGATGCTCAGAGGGCTGCAGCAGCTCTGCTGTGAGGACAGGTTGAGAGAGTTGAGGCTCTGCAGCCTGGAGAAGAGAAGGCTCCAAGGAGACCTTGGAGTAGCTTTCCAGTATCTGAAGGGGGCCTATAGGAAAGCTGGGAAGGGACTATTTACAAGGTCTTGTAATGACAGGACAAGGGGCAATGGGTTTAAACTGACAGAGAGGAGATTTAGACTGGATGTTAGGAGGAAGTTGTTTGCAGTGAGGGTGGTGAGACACTGGCACAGGTTGCCCAGGGAGGTTGTGTCTGTTCCCTCCCCGGAGGTGTTCAAGGCCAGGTTGGATGAAACCTTGAGTGAGCTGTGCTAGTGGGAGGTGTCCCTGCCTATGGCAGGGGGTTGGAACTAGATGATCTGTGAGGTCCCTTCTAACCTTACCATTCTATGATTCTACGCTTCTATGACATTCCCGAAGCTACAGTCAAGCAGTGTTTTCCTAGGTAGCTGCATATATTTTGCAATGACCCATCAAAATACAGATGCTCTACACCTCCTAGTTAGGCAGAAGAGTGACAAGCTTTAGCAAAGACTTCACTGACTTACTCTATAATCCCAGGAATTTTATAATTCCTGCAGTGATTTTATAATTCCTGTTTTCATAGCACAACTATGTATTAATTAAACAAATATATAAAGAAATCCAAGACTTCTATGTCCCAAAAGAATGACAAAGGATGAATTCTTCATTAGGTATGAGTCTCTTCATGTTCTTTAATCACATCAGATATAAGGCTTTGTAGACATGTTTATAGAGGTTTTGTGAAAAGGCAGAGGGATTTAATACTACAAACAATCAGAAATGTTCTTTTCTCACTAGTTTTAAAGGTAATGGTCTTAATATTTTTGATTATTAGTCTCATAAGTACACTGAGAGGTCAATATCGATGTCAGTATTCTGATTTTTGAAGTGTAACACTGCATAGGTTGTTTTTTTTTTTTGAGTAAGTATCAAGGAATAAATATAATTGGTACCTTTATAGGATTTAATTTTTTTTAATTTCCTGGAACTTAAGCCTAATTAAGAAAAAAACCCAGCAATAGTTTGAATATAAATTTGCTTGCCCTACTAGACTTGGAAGAAAGATTTAATTTATCCACTCATGCTATTGTGGAACTCTTCATTGGGGAAGTAGGAGCAAAACAAACCAGAGTGACTCATCTAACTCTTGATAACAAGAACACACATCACTATAAGAACAACATAGAATATGTTTAATGATATTAATTGTGCTCAGATTGGTGTGTGAAGGAAAAATGGATCTTTTAGGAGAGTGGAAGAAGCTCAAGAAGTGGAAGGTAATGTTGAGGAAAGAGGAGATGATGAATAGTGTTAACCTTTCATTGAAGGCCTTGCCTAAGATGACTCAAACTCAGGAATACTCTACAAAATCAACCTGGCTGCTGTCCCATGGTTTAACCAGAGGCATCTGGTAGTACATTGGTGGCATGAGTTGTCTCATGCCCTCCTAGTGCAATTCTGACTAGTGCCTGCAACTACATCCTTCTCATCTGCAGCTGCCACAGGAACATTCTTAAATACATTGGTCAAGTTTAACAAATCCTTTTATTCCTGGGAGACAGAATGGACGAAAGGGGAGAAACAAAAATGCAAACTCAGTTTTCATAGTTTAGAAACATTTTACTAATGGGAATCTATCTTTTCAAAGGTGAAGTTACATCTGAGCCTTTCAAAAGAATTATTTGTTTATATGTTTCCATAAATCGTCTCCGTGTTATTTCATTTGTGTTTTATTTTTAGTTTCTTTCTCTTGTGAATGTCTACTGTTCATCCTTCCCCCGAAGTGGGAAGCACAACATTTGTCTTTCCCAGTTTACATTCAGTAAAGACCAGCCTCCCAAAGCACATTGTACCTGCACCTCCTGTTGGTTTAAAAGGACATCTCTGAAAAATCTGGCACTGGTCACCCAGAAAAGCCACTACGTCTTGTAGGAAGACTCCTCCTCAGTGTGAGTAGGAAAACAAATCTTAAGTGATTCAAGTAGTGCTAAAACTACTTGGAGATTTCCAGGTTCTCTGTCCTGTAAGCCATGGCAATATCACAGTCTGTCTTGCAGCATCAGCAGGGCACTTGATTTGCAGTGCACTTTAGAGAACACGCCTCGAAGATGCCATCACTGAAGTATGTTCATTGATGCAAAATGAAGCTAAAATACTATATATTTAATATTTTTATTTTAATATATTAAATTTCTCCACTACACTAAGTTAAGCAGTTATGAACTCACTATCTAATTGAATGTATATACTGTAATGCTATTAGTGTCACAGCAAATGTATTTTCTTCCACAGCTGTGTGTCTCTGAATTACAACATTTCTAAAAAGGCTGTTTTCTTGCAGAATTTATATCCTGAGCAATTTTCTGTGCTGTGGGCATTTAAATGGTACCTTTCATGTGAACAATACAATAGAACAGGAAAACAAAAACAAAACAAAAAAATAGTAAATATAGAGAATGATGTCATAAATTTCAGAGAAATCAGTGCACTAAAAACATACTCAGGGAAAGTTTATACCTAGATGTAATTGGCCTTTTCTGCAAGACAGCATGAAATCCAGTTTCAAAAATTATCTTGATGGTTTTAGCTCATTAAAAAATAAAATAATGTGGGGCCTTTTAGAATCTTTCTTGTGAGACAGCAGAAACAAAAACTCACAGAATGCATCACTCAGGCTTTTCACCACTTTTCCTGAAGGTATTTTATAAACATTAAAATCAAAGTTGGTCATCAAGCACTAAATGGCATTTTCAACTGCCAGTTTGGAGCAGACAAGACTTAATCTTGTGATTTCTTGTGACCACTATTTTAAAATGCACTTCCTTTTTAGCATATGAATATCTGTAATTCTTAGCACATGCCAGATTCCTTTTCATACTCACAGAACATAATCATAGAATGATAAGGTTGGAAAGGACCTCAAGGACCATCTAGTTCCAATCCCCTGCCATAGGCAGGGACACCTCCCACTAGTACAGCTCACTCAAGGCCTCATACAACCTGGCCTTGAACACCTCCGGGGAGGGAGCAGACACAACCTCCCTGGCCAACCTGTGCCAGTGTGTCATCACCCTCACAGCAAACAACTTCCTCCTAACATCCAGTCTAAATCTCCCCTCTGCCAGTTTAATCCCATTGCCCTTGTCCTGTCATTACAAGACCTTGTCAATAGTCCCTCCCCAGCCTTCTGTAGCCCCCTTCAGATACTGGAAGGCTACTCTAAGGTCTCCTGGAAGCCTTCTCTTCTCCAGGCTGCAGAGCACCAACTCTCTCAGCCTGTCCTCATAGCAGAGCTGCTGCAGCCCTCTGAGCATCTTTGTGGCCTCCTCTGGACCCACTCCAACAGTTCCATGTCCTTCCTATGCTGGGGGCTCCAGAACTGCACACAATACTCCAGATATATGTTGTATTATTATAATCTGTTGTTTTATATACAAGATCAAATGCTAGTAGGTAGTGTTTTTTTCAAAGCCTAAGCCCATTTTATGCCCTAGATTCACCCCTGATAAAATCTGATAAAAGTCACTGTCTAGGGGCATTACAATCTGAGCAGTCAGGCTGCACAGCAGAAAACTGGGTTTAACTGGTTGGTCATGCAAAAGTCATAGTGAACAAAGAAACAGGGTGCAGAGAATAGAAGAGACTGGCATTACTATAGACTATCACTTGTTTTATGTCAGAAGCTTACACCAAACTGCATGTAGCAGGGATGTCAGGGTTGGTAGCCAGCTTTAAGGTCCTGCCATCCTGGCAGAGCTTCCCCATGGGCTCTGAATGTGTGTGCAAGCCCTGCTGCACCTGTGGAGCACTGAAACACCAGCAACAGAAGCACTTTCAAACAGGCTCTAAATCAACATCCCTATTTTTGTGGTGGACATAAAGAAGATATGAGAAACTCATACTGATTGTAACATCCTGATTAATTATGATAGAACTGATGGAACCAACTGATGCAATGCAGCAGGGTGTTTCAAAAGAAAATCAATTACACAAATAAGATGGGCAAAAGATGGAAGAAGAAACAGAGAGAAAATGACTTCACCAAGCCCATATACCAGACAAAATTTCAATCAAGTTTGAATCTAGGTTTTTTGATCTCCAAATACAAGACTGAACTAAAGTCTACCTCTTGCTGAGCAAGTGATGTAAAATTAGATTTACAAAGGTTATTAAGCTACCAACATGTGCACAGTGTGATTTTTCAAAGTGCCTTACAAGACTGGATAGTATGTCCTATTAAATCAAAACACCTTTGAAAGAGCTTTGAAAACCTGATTGTCCTCTCAGTGTCTCATTTTTCCCCCCATTAAGCACTATTCTGCAGCTGTATAGACACAAAACCACAAAAAAATAATTTTCTGCATTCTCAAAACAGAAGCCTGCATATTTCTAAAGGTCTCTCGAATGGCTACAAAAGCAGAATTAAAATTACTTCTGAAATATATTTCTTGTTAAATGTTATCTATGAGTTTTGAAATGAGAATGCCTACTCCAAAAATAACCTCAGAGAACAAATGAGAAGTAAAGGACATCCCTCAAATCTGTGAAGCAATGCAGCTCTTCAAATGAAGCCATGTGTACTTCACACACACCAAAAGTATTACGGATGATCATATAAATACTAATTAAAATCTTCCCATATCACAAAAGAACACATGTTGAGCCCCTCAAAAAGAGAGGGGGGGGTGGGGGGAGAGAGAAGATATCAGGATTCACCAAAGCAATCAAGTATAATCACCACAAAAATATTAAATTAAAGAAAATCAAAAAGAAAGGAAGTAGGGCTGAAATAAAGGATTAAGACATAAGCTGTGCCAGAATTTTTAGGCTCTATGCTGCACCACAAAAAAACAACAAAGACATTTACAAAAGGGGGGAAAAAAAATGTCTTTGCACTTTTAAATAGCTCCTAGCAGCTTTCAGGCACTACTCACTGCTCTTACTGCTTGAAAGTAACTCTAAAAAGCATGTAGAAACTGGGAAGAGTTCAAGAAAATTTCATCTCACAAGGATTCAAGAAGCACCAGGGTCAGGGAAAGCCTGTAACTAATCAGACCAGCAACAAAAATCCAAGATCTAAAATGCATCAGTGACAAGCAAAGTGACTTATTTAGGCATAAGAAATAAAGGTCAGTGTAAATGTCAGATACATATCGCATGCAGATAGATTTTTCTTTGTTATTATCGCTTAACACATCTGTTCCTACAAGTGAGTAGGAAAAGGTCTTAGAAGTCAAGGATCACTCAAGCTTCTACCAGCCTAGTAGACATGTAACCAACCAGGTTACTCCATTTTAAAGCAACAAAACAAGCAATTATGAGAGCTCTTGTATAGAGCACTTTACAAGCTGGAGTGAAGGGCATGCAGCATACTGCTGCCTTACCGCCCAAGATTCTGGCTTTGTCACCTTTCCTGGAATGATTTCTGATCCTCTTTATACTGTCAGTTTTCCAGTGAAGAGCTACAGCCAGGAGTCCTTCAGAGCCCCATCTGAGAAAGGACTAAGGGTGCTTGGGATAGAAGTGTCAATGAAGAGAAGAAAAAAAAATTCTTTCACTTTATGAGAACTGTGCCTATTTTACAAGTAATTTGTTCTCTTCACAATTTGAAACAATACCAGTATATTGTATTGTACTTGCAATATACAATACTTTTGTCTTTTAACCTCACATTTTTAAAGGTTTGTCTATAGAAGTCAGGTAAAGAGAACTAGATGAGATGCATCTGTGTCTGCTTTATAGGGTAAATGTAAATCTGCTAAATTCTGCTGTTAAATCTAGTTCTTTCTCAATCCCCGGCAGCTTCTCATATACTCAATGCACCTTCATTACCAAGTGGAAGCTGCCTGTTAGACCACAGACCTTCCACAGAGCATACCTCTTCTTCCTCAACAGGTTCTTCTCTGGTAAACATTTTACATTTTCTTGAGTCTGTGCTAAGCTGAAGATAACATATTTCGATGCTGATGATAGAAGGTCTGGGTGCTAGGAAAGCCATCTGTGTGATTTGTTACCTGCAGTGGTTTTAGTTATAGGTGTCAGTAAAGTGAATTTATCAATCTTCTTCAAAGTCATCATAAGAGGTTGTGAACTGTTAGATTTTAACAGCTGAATGTTGACATCTGATTGGCTAAATATGTCACAGAAGTATTCACAGTTAGCACTTTGCTTTCATTTCCTCCTATATTCTTCGCCTGGCCTTCCCTATTAAAGTGATACATGAGCACTGCAGGTAACAAAGCACTCTTTTGTCTTTTTCTGTTATTCTGACTGAGTTTTTGCTGATTGTGTCTACAGTCAGCTCTACTGAAATTCACATTATGCCTGGTGGTTTTTTCTGTCAATGGCAGATACTTTCATGATTCAGACAGCTGATCTTCCTGGTAACAGCAACTAAATGGATTGGCACATCCCAGGTGATAAACATGCATCAGTTCCTCTGTTTCAGTGTAACAGTGTGGTTGTTTTTAATATTTGGCAAAAAATGTCAGGGTATATATTCAATATGAGGGGTGTGGGGGAAAGAAAAAACCAAATATATTAATGATTTCTTGTTATTTTGGTGGAAAAATAATTTGCAGAAACATGGAATGGAAAGATGTGCCAAGGGCAGCCTGACCCAACATGAAAAGTTGTTTCTAATTACCCATTTTCTCTCTCAAACAAATCTTCATAACTCCTAACATGTGGGACCATGTTTCTACATTAATTGTCAATAAAGAAATATTTAATCAATGAGCCTCAAATTAGCTAAATTAGCATAATAAGAGTCTCTTCCAAGTAGTCACTTCTGATGTAGCTCCCAAAGGATCAACAAGGGTCTGCTACACAGTGACACTCCAAAAGACAAAATTTATTTCAAGTTCATTTATTTTTACTGCTTACATTTAGCCCAGGAACCTTCTGAAATGCTTCACTACTCTTAGCTATGATGCCACCATTACCTATTAGAACTGTTCATCTTAAGGTGTAATTAGAAGGTCTAGTGTCTCTCACTAGAGATTTCAGTCAGCTAGAGATCTTAGTCAACTTTGAATTACTGCACTGAGCATGTTGGTAAAGGCATCTCCTTGCTACACTGTATGCTTCATTGCCATGCATTTCTGTGCTGCATTCTCACAGAGTTAGAGCTCAGGCCAAATCTACTGATTCTTCACTCTCTTTCAGACCTTTATTCATGGTACATTTTGGCACTTATTTTATTTCTAGCTCTGTTCTTTCCCTCCCTCATGCTTCTCCTAAAACACAAATTACGGAAACTCCATATAAGTAATATTCTGAACTGCAAGGCTCACAATGTAACCATCAGCTTTTGCCTTTCTTCACTCTTTTCAAACATTTTGATAACCAATTTTAATTAGAGAAATTCTTTTTAATCCACAAATACAACTAAAACATTTTTTACAAGGAAAGTTACTATGCTGTAGCTCTAGTTTTTATTTTTATTATGGTGCAGTTCTAGTTTTTTATTGTTTGCATCAAGTTCCATCAGTTGTATCAACTGGGAATGGAATGGATAGCAAAAGAAAATTGCATATTTGGCAACAAAGGGAGACTTGGAAATCAAAGTTATTACAGCAAAAATAAAGCCTGGATATAGTCGGTCACAAAAATCATTAAATGCCATTTGCACCAAAAATTGAAAATGATAAAGGCCACTTTGAATTACAACAATCAGCATGATTCTTCTTCATGCACCTGCAAGATAAATGAGCATAAAATGGATAACTTCCAGAACTCATCACCACAAGATGTTGCAGTTAAATTTGCTTTTCCTATTGTAAAGCTGTAACTGAAATACAACAAGAAAAGTGTCTTTGTAACAACAGAGATAAAAACTAATGGAACACCAGGAGTGAATTAAAGTCGTATAAAAGTATGGCCTATTACAAATAGCAAATAAAAGCAATAAAAGGGTTGGAACTAGATGATCCTTGAGGTCCCTTCTAACCTTACCATTCTATGATTCTATGATTCTGAAAGGCTTGCTGTGATAAAACTGAAAAATTAAACATACAGTAGAAATGGATGTGTAAAGCAGGAGAAATATTGCATCGATTTGAGCTGTTAAAATTGACTGAGGCATAGCCTTTTTTTTTTCTTTTCAAACTTTCAATGACCCAGAACAAGAAGTCCTTGAAGAGACTCTCTGAAGTTTATGCTCAGGAGCATCAGTGACTTCTTGCACAGACCAGGCTGTTCAACCTTCACGTATTTAGTCCCAGAGTGGCACTGCACTCACAAAGTAATGAAAATTCATCCCGTGGTATTTTACTCTATTACACTCCCCTTGAGCCTAGCTATGTCAATTAAGGGACTTAACATCACAACACAGATTTTTCTAAAAATAATAGGCCTGGATACATTAAAATCTGAACCTTAAAAAAAAAAAGGGAGGTATTTTAACAATATAGTATGATTGTCATTAAATGTACTTAATTATACCTTCAAATGTCACCATTTTTACCAACATAATTACTAGTAGGCCAGGCGAGTACAAAGAGTATCTTATTGCACAAGTTTCTGCCTAAAAAGATAAAACAAGACTGTACCTAGTATTTATTCTTCACCCAGTTCTGATGTCACCCATAACTAGATCTAGTCTTTTCTCCTAGTTTTCAAGTTGATATATGCAGTGTGCGTAATGATTGGGCTCCACCGTTCAGAAAAACACCAATTAGTTGTAAATTGCACAGAAGTTCTTCTTCACTCAGTTCTGCCACATCACCAAAAAGCCACCTTCTCCAACTTGGCAAGGTCACTTTTCATCAATATATTGCTGGTTGAAATATAAGATAATTTCTTTTATTTGGAGTAACTTGTTTACAAATCCATCACTATTAACTAACTCGCTAGCTCAATGCAGAACACATACAGAAACTCAGTCCAATCAATACCAGGAGTCTGATTTTTGAGCTCATATCAGTGGCAATCCATCAACTCTGCAGAGTCTATCAAAAAGAGCAAAATGATTCTGTTTGTAACTGAGGTGCCTTGCAGAACTGAAGATTTGTTATTATGACAGGGAGTAAATTCTATGGTATCTGAATAACAAAAAGCACCTAAAACTGTGTAAGCAACCATATTTATTTTATACAATATGTAAAGAAATACGGAAGTTGCAAGTAATAAATCTCTGTAATGTGATCACTTGCCAGACCAAAATTGTTCAGTGAACACAGATGCTGAAGACACAAATGAAAAAAAATGTTGCACGAACTCATCTCAGAGCTAAGTTTGTCATTTGGGAGAAACCCCTTCATAAGGAATGCAGAATCAGATGGGAAAAAAAAAAAAAAGAAAACCAACCTAAAAGTATTAGATCTGCCTATGAAAACAGAAAGATCTTCAAATGTTTTCTCAAACACGAAGTAGGCCATGAATCATTATTTAAGACGCTCTGCAATACCTTCATTTTATGCCAAAGAAAGAAATGGAAACTAAAGGAAACACACTAAAATCTCCAGCAGGCTGCTCATTTTTCTGTATGTTAAATATTTCACAAATGTGGTGGTGTGTCATCTTTCAAAACCAGGGCCACAGGATCACTTAACTCTTCGATAGATGGCATCCTATATTCTTCTATGAATACCTACACACTTCATTAAATGGAGACAGCCCAGAGAGAAATGAGTGGGCTGAGTTTATTCACCTGACCTAATTTTACAGACATTACTAAAAAAAGGATATTTCTTTATCAGAAGATAAATAAGTTTCATACTAAACGATTTTAAAAAGTGGAAGGTTTAATCACAGAAAACGCACCTAGCAGAAACTTCTTTGAAGGGATCAAACTTTCATCCTTCACACTAATAGGTGAAATAAACAAGAATAGCACAAACCCGAGCACAAATCCAGGCTGGGTGGTGAATGGCTGAGAGCAGCCCTGAGGAAAAGGACCTGGGGGTCTGGGGTGATGAAAAGCTCAACATGAGCCTGCAGTGTGAGTGCAGCCCAGACAGCAACTGAGTGCTGGGCTGCAGCAAGAGCAGTGTGGGCAGCAGGGCAAGGGAGGGGATTCTGCCCCTTTGCTCTCGTCAGACCCCAACAGGAGTCCTGTGTGCAGTTCTGGAGCCCCCAGCACAGGAAGGACATGAAATTGTTGGAGCCTGCCCTGAGGAGGCCACAAAGATGCTCAGAGGGCTGCAGCAGCTCTGCTNCAGTGATCTGTGGATTGCCTCTTCAGTAGGGAAACAAAACCCTACAAATGCAACATTTCCCTGCAGAGGAAGCTAAAGATGGTGTTCAGAGAAGGAAGTCCTTCCTGCATAGTAGAATGTTGGGGGAAAATCTTATAAAAATGCATATGACTAAACACAATATTCATAGCTCATCAAATCCTGACATGTTCTGAAATACAGTAGTAACAAGCTACACCACTCCACCCGGGTTTGACAGCAGGTAAATTATATCATGTAAGATTTCAACTAAAATGAAGTTGCTCATGAAAAATATCTTGATCTAGATAGGATTTTCAATGTTAGAAAAATGTTCTATTACTAACAAAAAAACAGACAAGAAAAGTGACATTAAGGTGTTGGGGTTTTGTTTTGTTTTCCACAACACAGCAGAAATCACAGACAACAGAACTAAATAAATATATGGAAACTTCTTTTCCTTAACCTTCTCTTTGACCAGGTTCATTTTCCAAAACACTTTCGTCTTTTAAAATTATCCATCAAAGGCTGTAATTGAAGACATTTGAGCCTTTGTATTTTGACTACAGTGTCAAATAGTCATCCTGACTGATCACTTCCCTCATACACCTCGTTTAAGCATTTATATAGCATTTGGATAATAATGTTTAGTAATAGATGCAGTTGTATTATTTATAGACACAACCAGTAACCTAGAAATGTGCTCATGTTGAAACCTATTGGGAAAAAAAAAAAAAAAAAAAAAAGCTATTTGCAGTTTGCAACAGCTGTAAAGGGCCAGTTTTTTACCCTAAAATGGTTTTATCAGTGATTTTCTTGCTGGAAGTGTCTTAAATCTTTAGTACTTTCTGGAAGAATGCAAACTACCTTCTTATGATCTTGTTTTTGTAAATCTGTAGGTTTGTGACCTCATCACAAGCAATAAGATTTGTGAACAATGTGAGACTTGGTCAGCATGAAGGTATGGAGTTCTGTATTCTCCAAAGTCCTCCTCACAGAGAGAAGTCTAATATCAGTGTTCATTTTTGTCCAGCCACGAGGCAGATATGGCTGTTTTCTTTCTTCTCATAATGAAGCCTTTATTTGTCTAAGTAACATCTAAATACCAAGAAGCAAATTGAAAAATATGTCATAATCAAGGTGTAAAATGACCCAGACTAGA
>VWYK01069796.1:0-13735 GCA_013399775.1 Semnornis frantzii
GGGTAAAACAGCTTTTATTTTATACGTTATGTGCATTTGTTGTTTTTGCCCTGTATTATTCCTTGCTTTGTTCAGTTAATCCAACATGTTGTATCCAACATGCAATTTACATCTACTGCCTCACCTGATGGTGTAAAACAGATTCGTATTGTTTGCCAATCAAAGCCTACCAATGTATCAATCATTTAAGCCTATTTCCCCTAAATATATGTATAGAGATGTTTTGGTTTATATTTAGGATAGGTACTTTTAGGCCTAAACAATGCATGCACTTTGGACTGGGGGGGCTTTGAAATCCATTTTCCTACTGTGTAGATGGACCTGCAACCCAGGCAAATCTGACCACCATTCTTCCTGCTCTGCAATCTGCAGCGATCATGTATATGAATTGTATCTTGACATTAGTTCAAATTCTTGTTTTGCTGATTGTTGCCTTGCTTATTATTGTGATATTTCTTTTTTGTCCATGTGAATGTCAATTACTTCCATTGCGTCCTCCAGTTGCTTCCCCTGAGCCTCAACGGCCATCCCGTTCCTCTGCTGTCTTCCTTGATTCTGCTGTTTCCTTTGAGCCTCAACCATCTTGTTCCTTTGCTGTTCCCCTAGAACCTCAATGGCCTTCATGTTCTCCTGTTGATTCTCCTGAACCTCAAAATTAATTTAAAATGGAATTTTCTAGGCTCTAATGACATATGTGCTTTAGGATAAGGGGGAGAAGTGGAAAGCCCTTTTTCCCGCTGCACATGCTGATTCCTATCCCAGCAGACCGTGTGGGCTTTCAGGGTCACAGCCATCTTGTGGTACCTCTTTGTTTATAATCAGGAAAAAAAAAAAAAAAGGATCGCACTAATACTAATTTACATTGATATTGCTGTTTTTGCTTATTTTTGTTATACTTAATTTCTGTTCTTGTAAATGCCTTCCATGGAGATTGTTGCTGCGTCCTTCCACCGATTCATCTGGGCCTTCAAGTTAGTTTATAAGATGTTTTGGTTTTATAAAGTTAGTTTTAAACTTGATATATCTGTTAAGATTGGTTTTGGTTATATGTTTGTTTGATAGAAATGTTTATGTTTTCTAAAATACTGTTAAAGATATTTACTAGTTGGACAAAGATGTTTATCGTTGTTAAGAATATGGTGAAGGAAACATTTGTTATTGGAAAATTTGATGGTAGTTTTATTTTTATTCATTATGCCCCTTTTCTAGCCTTTCTCTCCCTCCTTCTCTCTCTGCACTGTTATTTTTTATGTCACCATGGAGGCAGCAATGTTGAGCCATGAGGTGGTGTAAGGGACTCTTTAGACTCTTTGTCTCGGCATTGCTGCCTAGCGACCACCACTTCCTAACCTCAGCTTCCTGTTGTGGTGAAGGAGTACGACTTAAAAGACTGATAGTCCCCAATGAGCTCTTGTGTTAAGAAAGGCTTATGAAAGATTGCAGACCAGGCATGAATCGCTTAAGGGACTTGTGGAAGAATTTCTTGCAGATCGTGGGTACAGCCTAGTGGCAGTGAGCACCCCAAAACTTTGAGACTTTGTCCTCCAAGTGTCCTTGAACAGCACAAAAGAAGGAAGTAGAAGGTGTCTACAGGACGGTGAAAGAGTGAAAAGAAGACATCGAGCAGGACGAAAAACCACAAGGCGAACCACGGAAGGCGACGCTGACGTTTAGCAATATAACCAATCCTATTGGAGAAAATGAGCAACTGATCTACAGGGACTATAAAAAACAAACTGCCTATTCCTCAAAAGAAGAAAAAAATCAATGAAGAAGAAAATCAACAGAGAAAATTGAGAAGAAAAATCAACAGAGAAGAAAATATCTGGAGACTTCAACGGGGAAGGAAACATCTGGAGATTTCAATGGAGCCTGGAATGTGAAATTTTCGTCCTGCTGTGGTGGTGGTAATTAGCTGCATTTTCTATGGGTCTGTTGCTTTAGGGATTCTAACTTCGTTCTTTTTCCCTCTGTCCTATCACTCTTCTTGGTTGTGGTAGTGAATAAAGTTCAAAAGGTTATACAGCATTTGGCCTCGTTCATGTTTTAATCTCACTCTTGGGATCACCTGAAAAATCTTCCCAATCCAATACTGGATTGGGACATTTCCTCACCAGGCAGTGTTCCAATCTCATAGGAGATTATCTTTCCAACTCTGGCTGGGGTCACAGCATCTTGGAGTCCCCCAAACCAGCTCCCTGATTTCCAGCCATGGGGTCACCGTGGTGGTGCTGTTTGACAAAGCTGAACAGGAGTGTGGGCAGAACTTCCAGTTTTTGAAGCGCGAGCCTTGCTGAGTGATGTTGTTGTGGTAGGACTTTTGAGAAGTGCAGGAAACACCTCCTGAATTTTGGAATGGCTACGTAAGAACACAGAAAAGGAGAAAAGTATTTGCCATGAGAAGGTAAAGGGTTTCAAACAGAAAAGGCATCAGTGATTATTTCATAGAGTCATAGGGTGGTTTGGGCTGGAAAGGACCTCCAAAGCTCATCCAGTCCAACCCTCTGCACTCAGCCAAAAGGGACATCCTCCACTAGAGTAGGTCGCCCACAGACCTGTTCAGCCTCACCTTGAGTAGCTCCAGAGATGGGGAGCCAAGAACCTCCCTGAACAACCTGTTGCAGTGTTCCAGCACACTCCTGGTGCAGAATTTGTTCTTCATAATCAATCTCATTCTGCTCTGCTCTACTTTGAAGCCATTGCCCTTGTTCTGCCCCTGCAGCCTTTGCAGACAGTTCCTCTGCAGCGTTCTTGTAGCCCCTTCAGGTCCTGGCAGGCTGCTATTAGATCTCCCTGGAGCCTTCTCTTCTCCAGGTTGAACACCCCCCGCCTGTCCTCATAGCAGAGCTACTCCAACCACTGGTTATTTTCATGTCCTCTGGACCTGCTCCATCAGCTCTGTGTCCTTCTCAGGACCCATGTAAAGGCCTAGTTTCCATATTTTAGCCTGGAATCAAGCATGTAAGTAAAACATCAAACCATATATCTTCTTTATGGTGCTTTCAGAAGAAGTCAGCATAACAAGCCTCTTCTTCCTGCCTTTCTTTGACATAAAACCTTTCCTGGGATAATGCATTGTTTATTATGATGTTAAAAACCCAAAACAATTAGCTAATTAGATGGGAGTGCTGATCTCCAGTGTCACTGGGAGGGGAATGGAAAACAGACTTCCTTCTGATAAGCAAGCAGTCTGACACCAAACTTTCACTGGAAGTAGCAGAATCTGGCCTCTATACACTGTTAGTTTTTGCCACCTGGATTTCCATTTTCCAGCCATCTGCTCTTCCATTCAGCCCCTTCTTGAACCATTTCTTAGCTCCACTGAGTCCTCAAACCTTCCACCTTCTATCTCCTGAGCCTCAGGAGATAGTTCAGCTAATTCTTTCTGATTCAGAGTGGAAACAGTTTCTACACAAATCCCAGAATCCCAGCAGCATGGTGGGGGTGGGAAGGGACCTCTGGGGATCACACAGTCCAAACTCCTGGCTAAAGAAGGGGCACCCACAGCAGCTTGCCCAGGATCACACTGGCTAGAGAGGGTTGGTATCTCTTCAGAGGAGGCTTCGCAACGTCCCAGAAAAGGCAGTAAAGAAGAACATTGCAAACACCAAGAGAAGTGGAACAGACTCATTTGAATTACCTGCAGTGAAAGTTGTTCATGTTCCAAGTAGCCAACTCACAAATTGAGTGGACTGTTTGCAATCAGCACATTTGTAGACCTCGCTGAGGTGAAAAGTCTTTTCTCTGACACAGCTGCTTCTGTGTCAGAAGGGAAATGTCTCCTACAGATTTCTAACACCCACTCAACCAGAAATGTTCTTTCTGGGTCTCCTCAGTCCACTACTGACTGCTTGAACTTGGTCGTCTTGCAGAATCTGACGAATGTTCACTACAAGGAAGTAGTGCTTAAGAAAAAAAATGTTCTTGAAACCATTACAAATGCTTCCAAAGCTGAGTTTTCCCCGCAGAGAAACTGTCTTTAAAGTAACTATTACGATAAAAATCCTGACACATGTAAAGGTTTTTTCTGTCATCTCATTCCTTGGGATCATGCAATCTCTTTACAATTCCCTCCTGGCCTGCTTGCAATCTGTTCTGCAGCCAGTTTTGTGAAAGGGCTGTCACTTCTCTTCTGCCTTGCTCCTGAAGGCTGTAGTAACCCCTACTCTGAGGAGGTGTGTGGAGATTAACCCAGGTGTGCATGGTCTGGGTGCCACAGGCACTGCCTGGATATGCAGCAATTCCTGTACAGCTAAAGGAAGCACTCTGAGATCAAAGGGCCCTCTTCATGCCATTTGGGACATGGTTTAATGGCCGTGGTGGTGTTAAGTTGATGGTTGGACTTCAAGAAAGACATTGAGGTGCTGGAGCAGGTACAGAGAAGGGCAAGAAAGCTGGGGAAGGGTCTGGAGAACCGGGATGGTGAGGAGCAGCTGAGGGAGCTGGAGGTGGTTGGTGTGGAGGAGTCTGAGAGAGACCTCATTGCTCTCTATAATTTCCTGAAAGGAGGTTGCAGTGAGGCGGAGGTTGGGCTCCCTAATATCAGCTGATAGGAGAAGAAATGGCCTGAAACTGTGCCAGGGTAGGGTTATATTGGAGATTGGGAAAAATTTCTTTGCTGCAAGAGTGATCAGGGATTGGCACCCAGGGAGGCGGTGGAGTCCCCATCCCTGGAGGTATTCAAGAAACCTGTGGTCAAGCATCTGGGGACATGGTTTAAAGGCCATGGTGGTGTTGAGTTGATGATTGGACTGGATGATCTTTGTAAGATCTCTCTTTGACAGTTGGACTTGATGATCTTAGAGGTCTTTTCTAACCAAAACAACTCTGTAATTCTATAAGACATGCAGAGTGCTGTGCCACACCACCCCTCCAAAATAAAGCAGCACCACTGAATCAGCCGTTCAGGAGGATCCTTACAAACCGATGTCATTCTTCATCCCAGTGACATTACAGATCACCTATAAGAAGACACTTAGCAGGATGAATTACTTGTTCTTCTCTGCAAAGCAGACTTCTTGCGTTCTTGGTTCCCAAATAAATACTCTGAAATCTGTTGGTTATTGCCAGATCAATAAACACCACCTCATAGGAGCAGAAAATGAGTTCAGCAATAGGCATTGACCAGTGCATAACCCCAGAATTGCAAAAAAATGCAGATGGAAAGGTGCTGCTTTGGTTGTGTGTGGGTAGGGGGATGAATATTGGCTCGAGAAGGTTCCCTCCCCAATGTGCCTGCTGCAGAAAGCCAGAAAATTTTCTGGGATCACAGCAACCACACAGACACTCCAGGCTTGGGGTAGAGTAGCTGGAAAAAAAGCCCAGTGGACAATGACCTGAGGGTGTTGGTTGACAGTCAGCTGAAAATGAGCCAAGGTGTGCCCAGGTGCCCAGGAAGGCCTCCAGCATCCTGGTGTGGATCAGCAATGGTGTGGTCAGCAGCATCAGGGCAGGGATTGTGCCCCTCTGCTCAGCACTGCTGAGGCAGTACCTCAAATTCTGGGTTCAGTTTTTGGCCCTCACTCCAAGAAGGACATTGAGCTGCTGGAGTAGGTCCAGAGAAGGGCAGCAAATCTGGGGAAGGGTCTGGAGAACAGGGCTGGTGAAGAGTAACTGAGGAAGCTAGGGATGTTTAGCCTGGAGAAGAGGAGGCTGAGGAGAAACCTCATTGCTCTCTACAGTTCCCTGAAAGGAGGCTGAGACCAGGTAGGGATTCATCTCTTCTCCCAAGAAACAAGCGATAGGACAAGAGGAAATGGCCTCAAGTTGTGCCAGAGGAGGTTTAGGTTGGATATGAGGAACCGTTTCTTCCCTAGAAGGGTTGTCAAGGCCTGGAACAGTGTAAAGGCTTAATCCTCCTGGGGGTGGTCTGAACCTGACCCCAGGTGTAGTGGTTAGCCCACTCCCACTTCCTGTCTAGGGCCCTATGAAAACAGAGGAACTTTCTGTTTCTTGCTCACTCTGTCTTTGCCCTCCCTGCCTGATAGCACCACCCTTGATCCTGCTGTTCCTGTTTTGCCACATGGCCATCCTACCATGTGGCGGGACCACCATTTCCTGAATCTACCTCCATCCATTGCTATCAATCTGGTTGTATATATGTTTTTGTACCTTGTTTCCCTCCCCTATACCTCTTTGTAACTCCCCTACCTTAAATACCTTTTATTTATTGTTTGTTGGGGTTTTTTTTTTGAGTTTGCAAATCGAAGCAAGACTAGTCTGTGGGGGTTTTACCCCTTTCACTCTCTACACCCAATTCCTTTCTTTCCAAAGGAGGGGAGAGGGGAAGGCATCCTATTATTGTATTGTTCTGTTAGGTTTTGAGTCTCTGGTAAGCTTGAATCAGACCAATACAAACAGGTTGCCCAGGGCAGTGGTGGAGTCCCTATCCCTGGAGGGATTCAAAAGCCGTGTAGATGTGGTACAGAGGGAGATGGTTTAGTGGTGGCCTTGGCAGTGCTAACAGTTGAACTTGATGATCTTCAAGGCCTTTTCCACCCATGAGGGTCCTGTAATCTGATCAGCTGTAAAATCTGGTGTTTACCTTGTCTTCCCTAAGCCATAAAACAGCCAGAAAAACAAGGATTCATCCAAGTACTTGGAGAACCATGAAACAAAAGATTTGTTTCTGGTTTGTTAGTTGTAGCTCCATAATAGATCAAGAAACCTCTGGAAGACAGAGTTCACAAAGTGTCTGGGACTTGGTCCTTCTGGTTGGACATTTTGCACTGGGGATCCATGAGCAGCTGCAGAGCTTGACCAGGGAAAAAAGAAGCAGGAAAACTCACAGAACATTTGCAACATTCATAATAGTTCAGGATGGAGTCCTGGTTGTAAATCTAAGTTGAAGAGAGTTTTACTTTAGGCATTAGCAAGCTGAAAAAGAAAGAAGTTAGTGGTGTCTTCATTCTCCAGTGTGTGGAAACTCAGAGGAATGTGTTTCTCTGAAGCTGCTCTGTTGTGCTCTGGATAGCTGAGCACCCACCAGCAGGCATAAGGCTGTCCAAAGGCTCCTGTCTTAGGTGAAGGTCCTAACTACTCAGGTCATATCTGTGTCAAATCCCAGAATGTGTTGGATTGGAAGAGAGCTTAAACATCATCTAGTTCCAGCCCCCTGCCACAGGCAGGGACACCTTCGCTGGAACAAGCTGTTCAAGGCCTTCCCCAGCCTGGCCTTGAACACCTCCCTGGGTAATCTGCTCCAGTGCCTCATCATCAGTCTTTTACAGTGTGTGGAATACCTCCAAATGAAGCAATCTTTTTACCTCACTTGAGGACACTCAACTAAGAAATTCTCTTGCCCTTTCCCCTTACTCTGTGTTGATCCAGTTGGATCACAAACAAGTAAATTGGTTTTCCTGACTTTCTGCTGCTGATGCCCTGCCTGTTTTGCTCCCCCGGGTCAGCAAGCAAACCAAGAAGTCAGTTATGTGTAGAGCTCCATGTGAAGCTTTTCACACCAGGAATAGTGTTGCCATTTCTTTGCTTCACTTCTCACAGTTCTTCCTTTCAGAAACCAGATTATGGCCTCATAAATTTGTGGAATGCTCCTGAAATAGTTTCAGTGCAGGGACTATTAACCCAAGTTGGAGCACTAATTGAATTGCCTCTTCAAAGAGAGTTTTCCAGGCAGGAAAGTAAAAGGGACAGATTTCTTCCAGCTGGAGCTGCCAGGGTGTAGCCAGCATGCCTGCAGCTGAATTCAGTGGTCACTCTTCCTGCACACTCAACTGTTTCTCTTGCAATTCATGGTTATGGGCTTAAGAAAAAGGTTTTCATGGAGTGCTGCACTGAACAACAAAATGGTAGGGATGGAAATGATCTCTGGAGATCATCGAGTTCAACCCTTCTGCCAAGACAGGTTCACTTAGAGGAGGTCACACAGGAACACAGCCAGGCGGGTTTTGAATGTCTCTAGAGATGGAGACTCCATCATCTGTTCCAGTGCTCCACCACCCTTACATTAAAGAAGTTCCTCCTCATATTTAGATGGAACTTCTGATGTTCCAGTTTGTGCCCACTGCCCCTGGGCACCACCGACAGGTGTCTGGCTCCATCCTTGTACCACCCATTCTTTAGCTCTTGATGAGCACTGATTAGACTCTCAGGCTGCTCTTCTTCAGATGATCAAGCCCTAATTGTCTCAGTCTTTCCTCATCAGAGAGATATTCCAGTCCCATCTGCATCTCTGTAGCCCCTTGCTGTGCCCTCTTCAGCAAGTCCCTGTCCTCTAACTGGGGAGCCCAGAACTGGCCCAGTACTCCAGGTATGGTTTCAACAGGGCAGAGTGGAGGGGGAGGAGAACCTCCCCTGACTTGCTTGTCACACTTCTTGATGCACTCCAGGACGCCACTGGCCTTCTTGGCTACAAGGGCATATTGGTGGCCCACAGGCATCCTGTTGTCCCCGAGGATAGTATCTGTAGACGTCACTTTGCCAAATTCAGGAGTGCATGACAGGTCTCTGTGAACCAAACACTCTTTATCCTACTGCAGTGAGCAGCCACCAGCTAAGCCACCCCTGACATTCTGGCACTTCCTGGCTCTGGCTGGCTTGTGCCCTCAGTGGCAACAGTACTAATTGGCTGTTGAGGGCACCTGATGGATCCAGTCTTGATCACCTAGTCCCAGTCTGCCACCTTCCCCTGTAGCATGGCGCTCTCTGCCCAACACAATATAGTGCCCACCAGTATAAGCCCATTTGTGGTTCATCTGGGTGCTTCTGAGGACATCTGACTACTCTTCACTGCTCTTAAGACCTCTTTTTGTGGGAGTAGAGGTTGTGGAGGACTCTAGTTGGGTTGTAAGGGACCTTTAAAGGTCATCAGCCAGCAGGGACATTTTCAACAAGATCAGGTTGCTCAGAGCCACAAACAACTGTACCAGGGATGGTTCCAGGGATGGGGCATCTACCACCTCTCTGGGTATCCTGGGTCAGAGTCTCACCACCCTCAATGTGAAAATTTTCTTCCTTCTCTCCAGTCTGAATCTCCCTCTCTTAGTTCAAACCAACACCCCTTGTCTGTCACGATAGGCCCTGCTAAAAGTCTATTCTTAGCTTTCTGATCGGTCCCTTTAAGCACTGAAAGGCTGCCAGAAGTTCTCCCTGGAGCCTTCTCTTCTTCAGGCTGAATAACCCCAACTGCCTCAACCTGTCCTCAGAGCAAAGATGCTCCAGCCCCCTGACACTTTTACAGCCCACATGACCTCACGATTCACTCCACATTCATCTTTGCTGGCACTGGTGTTCACCTTTCCATTACTAGAGCACACCAAGCACATAGTTCTGTGTCTCCAAATGCATCTTTTGCAGATATGGACTCCCATTCACAGCACAATTTTCTTCATTCTTGCTCAAAAGCACTGATGAACATCACAGGATATTGCTGCTGCCTTTTCTGCCCTTCATCCTTCTACTGTTTGTTATTTATTCATGGTATCTAACAGACAAACTTTTCAGATCAAAGGTTGAGTCTTCTTAGGTGCTTCTTACTGGAGATGGAGTATTCAGGGGCCCGAAGTAATGTCAGTAAGCAGGATCAGATGTCTGTCATTCCCAGATCCTGCAGCATGGAAGCATAAAACCATAGAATGGTTTGGGTTGGAAGGGACCCAAAATCATCTAGTCTAACTCTGCTACGCTGAGCAGGGGCATCCCCAATTAGATCATGTTGAGCAGAGCCTCATCAAGCTTAACCTTGCGTGTCTCCAGGGATGGGGCTTCTGCCACCTCCCTGGGAAACTTGTTCCAGTGTTCCACCACCCTCCTAGTAAAGAACTTTTTCCTACTGTCCAGTTCAGTGCTGGGGTCAGCTGCAAGTGCAGTGGTTTAGACCCACATCAAAAGGCAGTCCCTGGCAAAAGGCCACACTGCTCTCCTGAACCAAAAGTCAGTGTTTGCTTTCCTTGGGTCCTGTGTGGGTTCAACAAGGGTTTCAGGAGAACAGCTCAAGTGCAATCTGACCATCTCAACCTTGGCTTCAATGTGACAGTTTTTGGTGCTCCATCTGCTGCCCTACAGTCACCAAATGTCTCTGTGAGAGTACAGAGCAGGCAGACAAATCTCAGCGAAAGATTCTTGTGCAGAACTCAGGTTGTGGTTGGGCTTCAGTCTCAGGAGCATGTAGCTATGGTGACTATGGTTCTGAGCAGTTGCCCTGGGCAGGCTGCAGGCACTGCCAGCCCCTCAGCATGGCAGCCTGTTGTTCCTGAGGGAGTTGGGAGCACACATTGTTTGGAAAGCAGCACAGGGCAAGCTCCGGCCCACAGCGTGCTGGAGCCTGACAGACGAGATCTAATCAGCTGCATCTCTCTTCAGGACAGCTCCCAGGAGTAGGAGGAGATTTCACACAGTATCAGCCACCTTCGTCTGTGTGTGGAGGAAAATCAGCAGGACCATCTCTCCCCTAAGCAAATTCAGATGGCTTAGACAAAACAATTTCTTGTACATGTCCCCTCCAGACCTGCCTGGCACGTCCACCCTGCAGACAAGGGCAGAAATAATTTCCCCTTCTCTGTTCACAGCAAATAAAGACAATGTTTCCTCTGCATCATTTTCATCTTTCATTTATTTATCACTGAGAAGACTACAGAAATCATTATCTTCATGATGATGAATATCCAATTAGCATTTCCCCTATAAATTTTAGAAGCTGTAATGGATGATGTAGATTCCTAATGGTCTTGTCTTTTTTTTTTTTTTTTTATAACCCTAGATGAAAAATTGAGGTGCTTAACAAAATGAAATTTAATATGAGTCATTTTGAAACAAGTCAAAATCTTTAATTACTTGACAGGGAAAGGGGGAAAGTGCAGACTGAAATGAAATCTTAAAATGAGGTTTTTTGAGGTCATTGCTCAAGCTTTCTCCTCCAGGTAGCTAAACACTTGTCCGATGGTGCTCAATAAGTGTTAAGCTACTATGAAGAAGCTGATAGAAGTGATTCTTATCACTAGTCCTACTAATTAATAAATTAAATAATTATTCCAAGTAAATATTCTGTTATCTCTCATAGAGCATTTTAATCTACTCCCATCTGCTGTGCTTACATGTGGAGTGAAGTTGCCAATAAGTTACCTGGACAAGCTGGAGAGCTGGGCAGAGGGGAACCTCAGGAAGTTCAACAAAGGCAAGTGTACAGTCCTCCACCTCCTGAATCAGTACAGGGGAGAGCTGACCTTCAGGAAAGCACCTCCATGGAGAAGAAACTGAGAGTGCTGATGCACAACAGGTTCTCCATGAGGCAGCAATATGGCCTCGTGGGCAAGAGGGGCAATATTCTTCTGGGGCATTAAGAGTGTGGCAAACAGGTCAAGGGAGGTTCTTTTCCTAACCTGTTCTTCCCTACTGAGGCCACACCTGGAGTCCTGTGTCCAGTTCTGGGCTCCCCAGGTCAAGACAGATAGGGAACTACTGGAGATAGTCGAGCAAAGGCTACGAAGATGTTGAGGGGCCTGGAGCAACTCTGTGAGGGGAAAGGCTGAGAGCCCTGGGGATGTTGAGCCTGCAGAAGAGCAGCCCCAGAGGGGATTTCTCAGCAAGAGATAAAAGTGGAGGGGCAAGAGGATGGGGCCAGATTCTTGTCAGTGGTGCCCAGCGACAGGACAAGGGGCAGTAGGCACAAACTGGAACCCAGGAGGGTCCATTTGTACAGGAGGGGAAACTTATTTGTTGTGAGGATGCTAGAGCCCTGGAGCAAGCTGCTCAGAGAGGCTTCGGAGTCTCCTGTGGAGAGATTCCAGTCCCCTGGCCCTTGTGATCCTGGGCTGTGGGTGACCCCGTTTGGCAAGAAAGTAGGCCTAGATGATCTCCAGAGGTCACTTCCAACCCCACCATGCTGGGATTCTGTGAATCCACACAGGAGAGATGTCTTAAAAGCCTTAAACACATGGAAAGAACCGCACAGTAGACAAAACTTGGGTGAGTAGTGAACTCCCTCATGTCTACCTAAAAGCTTGTTCCAAATGGAGCTTTATTCCCATTTTTCACACTCCCTATTTCTAACCTCCATTCCATTATCACCTCACCACATGCCTCTACAGATCCTCTAGCATCTGTGCTGTGAAGAGAGGCTGAGAGCCCTGGGGCTGTTTAGTCTGGAGAAGGCTGAGAGAGGATCTGAGCAATGGCTATCAATATCTGAGACACGGCTGTCAAGTGGAGGGGGCAAAGATCTTTCAGGTGGTGCACCCCAATAAGCCAAGGAGCAATGGATACAAACGGGAACAGTGAAGGTTTCAGCTCAGGATAGGCAGAAACCTTACTGTGAGAGTGACAGAGCCCTGGAGTAGGCTGCCCAGAGAGGTTGTGGAGTCTCCTTCTCTGGAGACTTTCCAAACCCACCTGAATTCATTCCTGTGTGGACTACCCTGGGTGATGGAGGGGGGGAGGGGAAGGGGTGCGGACTGGATGATCTCTGGAGGTTCCTTGTGACCTCTAACATTCTGTGATTCTGTGCTATGGGTTAGAATCTTACTTTGTCTTCACTCACTGAAATAAATTAGTCTTCTGAATCTCCATGGAACTGGATGATCTTTGAGGTCACTTCCAATCTTACCATTCTATGATTCTATGATTATCCACATCAGAATAATAGGGCCAAAGAACTTGGATTTATTCAAGTTTCTCTTGGAATGTTAATAGAATTGATACACCTTGGAGACTTTATATTTGTAGGAATGCAAGGTGGTCACTGTTTAATAGAACTTTAGCAATAAGGTCTAACAGAGAGTGGGGTCTACTATGCCATGCATGGTCAGGAGCCTGGGACACTTGGGCTACCAGGACAGGCTGAGGGAGTTGGGAGTGTTCATCTTGGAGAAGAGAAGGTCTGGAGAGAAATAATAGCAACCTGCCAGTACCTGAAGGGGCTACAGGAAGGCTGCAGAGGGACTCTCTGCAAAGGCTGCAGGGACAGAACAAGGGCAATGGCTTCAAACTAGAGCAGGGCAGACTGAGATGTTAGGAACATGTTCTGCACCATGAAGGTGGTAGAACGCTGCAACAGGCTGTCCAGGGAGGTGGTTGAGGCCCGGTCTGTGGAGCTATTCAAGGTGAGGCTGAACAGGACTCTGGGCAACCTGCTCTAGTGGAGGATGTCCCTTTTGAGTGCAGGGGATTGGACTGGATGAGATTTGGAGGTCCCTCCCAGCCCAACCCATTCAATCATTCTATGATTCCATGCACTTTAGCCAATGGCAATTAGATCATCTCCCAGCAAATTGATAATTAAGATTCACAGATTGCATTGGGTTGGAAGGGAGCTTCAGAGGTCATCTAGTCCAACCTCCCTGCAGTCAGCAGGGACTCCTTCAACTATAGCAGGCTGCCCGGGGTCACATCAAATCTGACCTTGAGTGTCTCTGGTGATGAGGCCTCAGCCACATCCCTGAGCAGCCTGTGCCAGTATTTCATCACTCTCGTTGTGCAGAACTTCCTCCTGATGTCCAGCCGGAATCTCCCATGCTCCAGTTTCAAACGGCTGCTCCTTATGCTATCACTACAAGCCCTTCTTGGCAGTCCCTCCCCAGCCTTTCTGCAGGTCCCCTTCACATACACAGTGTTTGGGGCTTAGACTACAGCTTGGAGGAAGACTTTCTGCACTGTGAAGAGTACTGTGAGTGCTAATGACTGTCAGCAGCCTCTTCTTCCATTCCATAATTCACCTGAAGGCTCACGCCTTTCACAGCACCCCTTACTTTGTGTTTCCCTACATAAATGTCCCAGGTTGAGAATT
>VWYK01069797.1:0-39377 GCA_013399775.1 Semnornis frantzii
CTGGAGAGCCCAGAACTGGAGAGTTTCACATGAGGCCTCACCAGTGCAAAGCAAGGGGGGAGAACCTCCTTCAACTCTTCTTTGTGCAGCCTATGATGTCACTGGTCTTCTGGGTCACAAGGGCACACTGCTGGATCATGATCATTCTCTTGTCTACCAAGACTCCCAGGTCCTTTTCTTCAGAGCTGAACTCTCAACCTGTACTGATCCATGAGGTTATTGCTGCTCTGATGCAGGACCCTACACTTGCCCTCTTTTTTAACTCCCTGCCCAGCTCTCAAGCCTGTCCAGATCTTGCTGGAGGGCAGCACCAAACCTGCCACTCTGTCCCTTTGCCCAGATCACTGATGGAGATATCTAACAGGACTGGACCCAGCACTGAACACTGGGGAACACTACTAGCCAAAGCCCTCCAACTAGACTCTGCCCCACAGCCCTAAGAGCTCTGTCCTTCAGCCAGCTCCCAATCCATGTCACTGCCCAAACACCCACTTGTTCTCTTTCTGCAATTTTCAAAATACATCATTCAACTATCATCCATGAAAGGTGTTGAGTAGATCAGTCTGGTTGTTCTGGTATCCCAGGGGCATGATATTTGAATAAACTTAGTAATAAATACAGATTTCTACTGACTATTTCCAGTAGCAGGCCAATACATGTCAAGGCAGTGCTACTCTGGTTGCAACAATGTGGGTCACAGAATAAGACATGTAGCAAAGGTATTTTAAGCCCTCAAACTGTTACTGCAACTCTTAGCCCTCAAATTGGTTGTTTAGGACACTTTTCAATTCTTGTGAAATAATTTCCTTTACTGAAGTATCTGATGACAATACCAATATGCTGCAGCTGCAGAGGTAGAACCCAAAGCATCTCTATAAGTTGGGCAAAACACACTAAGCCCAGAAGCACTTCCTCTTATTCAAGTTATATATGTAGATGATAAAACACAGAGATTAAGAATTACTTCAGGAACAACTAAACTGACACAGGAGTAGGAGCAGAAGAATAGCAGAAAGCTGCATCTAAAGAAATGAGATTTTCCCACCAAGCCCAATGAGGAAAATTTGGTGCCCTACAGTCAAGAACTGTGAAGCTGATGAGTCTGCTTGCTTTTGTCCTGGGAAACCAAGGTAATAGAGCAGATTTCCCTCCTCTCCTCCACAAAACAGTAATGTGGTTGACTTCAAAAAATGTTGCTGATGTCTAAGGCCAGCCCTAAACAAGTTACTGGGTGACAGTGGAGCTGCTGCTGAGGAAGGCCTGGGGTAAATCTGCTGGTATGATTACACAGCACATGGGACAAGCAATAATATGTGGGATAAACTCATTTAACTCTGCATCAGAAGAGAAGCCTGGTTGGCACAACACAAGAGGAGCCTTTCAGGGGATGGCCAACAGTAAGAAAAACAAGTTTGAAGACTAGTAATTTGTTTCATCCTGTTTGAAGCTGCAGGATGTCAGAAATACCTGACCAAGGAAAAGTTGCTTGGGTAGTGTCTGTGTACCATTTGTTTTTCAGTGACACAGTTCCAGGCTCTGCTGTTTCTGATGCCATAAGTCTCTGTTCCTGTGCCAATTTTCAGACAGGGTCTCTCCTGCACAAGAAAGCTGGGGAAGGATTTTTTACAAGAGCTTGTAGTGACAGGACAAGGGACAATGGCTTTGAGCTCAATGAGGGGAGACTTAGACTGGAGATTAGGAAGAAATTCTTGACAGTAAAGGTGGTGAGAGACTGAACAGGTTACCCAGGGAGGTTATGGACAGCCTCTCCCTGAAGGCATTCAAGGCCAGGTTGGATGAGGCCTTGGACAACCTGGTGTAGTGGAAGGGCACTACCCCCATGGCAGGGGGTTGCAATCTAAACCATTCTATGATTTAAGCAAAACCCTATATAGATGTGAAAGAAACTGAATGCTTTGGGAGGGTCTTCCACATCTACTAGCAGTCTCATTCCAGAGCATGGCCATTTTGACAAAGGTCTCACTGGGGGTGTGATCCTCACCATCTCATATGTCTGCATGGCCAGCTGGACTTTATCATCGCTGTACTCTTTACATTTGCTGTAGGCATTCTGGATTTTCTTCAGGTGTTCCACTCTGTCCTGAGGCAGCATGTTCTTCACCGACTCAATGTATTCTGCTGCCAGCCTGTCAATTTCTGCTTTCTTATCTGAAAAAAACAAAGTACATACATGTAAGAGAGCTATCTGTCAAAGCATTTTATTTTCCTGTCCCTTTAGGTATGATCCCAAAAAAACTCCAAACCCCCCAAAAAGAACATTTTGGATTTCCCCTGATTCCTTAACGTATTTATTTTTTCTTAAAAATAATACAGTATTTACTCTTCACCATCTGCAGTGTGATTCTGAGTTCTCAAGCGTTTTACAGTCATTTCAGGGGAGAGGCTCACAGTTAAGAACCCAGGGGTTCACAAACTTCAAACACTTTTCCCACACAGGGAAGATTATACCTACAGTCATATACTGGTCTAACGGTTCAAACTGAAAGCCATTACTGTGCAACTAGATATCAACGCAAACCTCAAGATAGATAAACAATTGATCTTGCAAGACACATGGCAATCTACAACTCAGCAGATGTGAAAAGAAGTTAACATGCAACTGCAACTAGCTCTGTAAGCTGTAGCCCTCACAGAAAAGAAACAAACACTACACTGCATTCACATTGAGTGAAGAAAGAAAAGAGAAGAAAGAAAATGAGGTGTAGGGGAGACACGTCCTCTACAACCAAATCTTCATTGGGCTCTTCCTGCTCCTGAGGGTCAAAGTTGTTACACTTTGCTTACCAAAATACCTGAACGCACCTTCAGTTCTCTGATCCAACTCCCGCATCAGCTGGAAGTTCCTTTGCAGCTCACAAGGCAGGTTTTCAATACCTGCAACATAAGGTAAAAGAAATAATACAGGCTGTTCTTTTCAAAGCAGTTATGCCTTCTTTGACATGTAATACCAAACCAGCTCAGCCAAGATCCACCACCTGAGAGAGCCTGCAGGAAGTGACCTCTGAAGATCACCTAGTCCAGCTCCACTGCTAGCCCAGCTCCACTGCTAGCCCAGCTTTGCCTAGATCAGATTGCACAGAATGCATGCAGGCAGGTTCAAAAAGTCCCCAGAGAAGGAGACCCCACAATCTCTCTGGGTAGGCTACTCCAGGGCTCCAACGCCCTGAGAGTAAAGATTTTCCTTAAGTTCAAGTGAAACCTCCTGTAATCTTTGTACCCAGTGCCCCTTGTCAAGCCACTGGACACCACTGAAAAGAGCCCAGCCCCATCCTCACATCCTCCACCCCTTATCGATCAGCACTGAGAAGGTCCCAGACTAAAGAGTCGAAGATCTCTCAGGCTCTCCTCTCAATACGGATGTTCCAGTCCCTTAATCGTCTTTATAAGCTTCTTTGGACACTCCCTAGTATACCCCTGTGCTTCTTAAACTCGGGAGCCCAGAACTGAACACAGTACCCCAGATGTGGCCTCACCGAGGCAGAGTAAAAGGGCAGAATCTCCCTCAACCTGCTAGCCAAAGAGCTCCTAGAACGAAGCCTACGGCATAGGAGGGCCGCACTTAGAACTCACATTTAGTTTTAGATATATGATCTTCACAGCAGAAGAGCTTACGTGCACAGACTTCTGTCGGGCTGACAGGTACCCCGCAGCCGCGTTACTCCCGCGGTTGATCAGCGAGCGGGTCGCGCATAGCGAAAAGCACCGCGCGCAGCCTCGCATGGTCTCTGGCCGCCGGCCGTTCCCAATGCCATGCGCGGCAGGAGGCGCGCACGACAGAGCGACGCGGCGTGACAGATGGCTGCCGCGCTGCCCGCCATAGCTCCACCATCCCGCGCTCCGGCGCGCATCTATGATTCATCAGTCGCCGGCTGATGACGCGACGCGACCCAACCCCGCCCCAACGCCCAGACCGTGGCGCAGTTCTAATTGCTGTGGCGCTTCCGCCCCTGTCCCGGCCGCCGTCGCGCTCCCCACTCCGTCCCCTGCCTTCCTCCCCCTCAGCCGCTCCCCGCGGCAGCCGCGCCCCGCTCTCACTGTCCAGGTAGTGCTCCAGGTACATGGCGGTCGCCATCTTGGGGCCCGCGCCCCGCCGCCGCCTGCCGCTGCCTGCCCGGCCCGCTTGATGAGGGCCGCGGCCCCGGCCTCATCCCATATTCACAGTGCGGGCAGCCCCCATTGGCCGCCGGCGCGGCTCCTGCTGCATATTCATGAGAGGCGGGGCGGGAGGAGGGCGGTGCCTCGCCGCCTCCTTGAAGGACCGCGGCGTCTCTGTGCTCTTCCGCCGCCTAGAGCGGCCAAGGGACGCTGGTCAGGATTGGCCGGGCGCTGGCGGAAGGGGCGGGGCTTGCGAAACGCGCGCGGGCGATGGCGGGTCGGCGCGGGGCGCTGATCGTGCTGGAGGGTGTGGACCGCGCCGGCAAGAGCACGCAGTGCCGACGGCTGGTAGAGGCACTGAAGGCCGGCGGCCACCGCGCCGACCTCCTCCGCTTCCCGGGTACGGGGCCTGTCGGCGTTCGGAGCGGACGGGGCGGGGGGATACAGGGAGAGTCCCGAAGGCTGGGCCTCGGCGTCCGCTGTGGCAGCATCCGAGGGCTTCTCGTGGCACACTGGGCCCTGACTTCCTCCCACCGTGACAGATCGATCCCCATCGCTGGGCAGACTGACCTCCCAGGCGTGGCAGGCGGATAGATCCCCACCCTCTGGCAGACTGACTTCCCTCTCATGACAGGCGGACAGACCCCCACCCTCAGACACGCTGACGTCCTGCCACCAGTGCCAGGTGGATAGACCACCATCTTCGGCGAGACTGACCTCCTCCCATGCATGACAGGCACATAAACCCGGACCTTGGGCAGACCGACCTCCCTCCCCCGACCGATAGACGTCCAGCCTGACGTTTCCCATCCTGGGCACCTCTCAGACATGAGCAGCTTGGGGCAGAACTTGTTCCTTCTTTCCCTTCTTCCTACAGAGAGAACAACAGAGATTGGACGGCTGATCAGTTCGTACCTGATGAAGGAGAAGGACCTGGAGGACCACACCATTCACCTGCTCTTCTCTGCTAACCGCTGGGAACATGTGTAAAGACAATACATTTGCTAAGCTGTAAAAACGAAAATGTATGCTTTTGAGTTCTGGGGTTCTAGCTTGCAGAGTGCAAAAGGTATAAGTGTAGTCCTGTTCAGCAAACTGGAAGCAGTGTCTCAGGGACTATTGCAGCTTTAGATTTAATCTTAAATCAAATCCTCCAGTTCACATTTTTTCCAATCATCGACGTGTCCAGCGGATCTAGGGAGGTTCTGCCCTGGTGAGAACATACCTGGAATACTATGTCCAGTTTTGGGCTCCCCAATTCAAGAGAGACACAGGAACCGGAGAGAGACAAATGGAGAACTGCAAGGAGGATGAAGGGACTAAAACATCTTTCCTGTGAAGAAAGACTGAGAGACCTGGGGCTGTTTAGTCTGGGGAAGAAAGGGGACCTTGTGAATGTCTATAAATATCTGAGGGTTGGGTGTCACGTTGAAGGTGCCAGTTTCTTTTTGGTGGGGCTCAGTGACAGCACAAGGAACAATTGCTATAAGCTAGAACCCAGGAGCTTCCACCTCAACATGAGGAGAAATATTTTTGCTTTAAGGGTGATGGAGCCCTGGAGCAGGCTGCCCATAGAAGTCTCTGGAGACTTTCAAGACTCACCTGGACATGTTCCTGTGTGACCTGTCCTGGGTGATTCTGTTAGCAGGGTTGGACTCTGTGATAGTCAGATGTATGGAGCCCTGGAGCAGGCTGCCCATAGAAGTCTCTGGAGACTTTCAAGACTCACCTGGACATGTTCCTGTGTGACCTGTCCTGGGTGATTCTGTTAGCAGGGTTGGACTCTGTGATAGTCAGATGTTCCTTCCAAACCACCACTCTGTGATTCTATGTTATAGTTCCAGCCCCTATGCTGTACTAGATTTAAGAATTGGGGAGGTTAGACTATACCAGCCTAGACTCTGAACTTTCTATCCTGAATGAAGAGACCTTGCTTTGCAAGGAATACACGTCAATGGCAGATCCTGTTCAGCCCTGAGTGGCTGTCCTTACTTTTGACCCCTGAGTCTCTGCATGGGGAGCCAGGGAAATAAGTGTGGGCTATTGTTTTTACCTAGGAATTTGTGTTGCAAAAATGTTTATATTTAAAAAGCCTAAACAGAAGAGAGCTTTGGTAGTGGCAGTGCCATATGAACTGTGAGGTTGTAAGGTGTAATAAGAAATGCCATTGTGAACAAAGGACACTGATCCAGTGTAGCACAAAGCTGCACCACTTAGTAAGGAAAGAGGACTAAGCTGTTCATGTCTGAATATAGTTAATATGTGATCTTGCCTGTAAGCCATGGAGCTGCCTAGAGCAGTGCCTGGCACTGGGGCACCCTGAACTTGTGCATCTAGAAGGGATATTTGTTTCATGCCTGATAGAGAATAGAACACAAGTAGCTATTTATCTGTGATCAGCATCACAGATAACCCTTGTCTGGGCCTCATGAGCCATCTTTAAGATGAACTCTTTTCTGTGCTATCACTGTCACCAAGTGTAACTATTATTTTTTTTCTTCCCACCTGGTTTTCAGGCCATTGATGAAAGAGAAACTACATCAAGGGATCACACTTGTGGTTGACAGATATGCCTTTTCTGGAGTGGCCTTCACGAGTGCTAAAGAGGTGAGATCTATAGCAGCCCCTGCCCTTCTCTGTATTTGGGCAAGGAGGCCTGATAGAGATGTTGGTGTGCATGGCCCAGGCTCCCCCTCTGAAGAAATTCAGGGATGAAAGTGTCAGCTCATGCAGAGAATCACAGAACTGGTTTGGTTGGAAAATACCTTCAAGATCATCAAGCCCAACCATGTCTGGTGCTAAACCATGTCCCTCAGCACCACATCTCTGCCTCTTTGAACTGTCAGGGATGAGGATTCAGCTACCTCCTTGGGCAGCCTGTTCCAGGGTTTGAAAACCCTTTCAGCGAAAAACTTTCTTCTAATGTCCAAGCTAAACCTCCCCTGGAGCAGCCTGAGGCCATTTGCTCTTGTCTGTTTGCCCCTGTGTACCCATTCCACAGAAAGCAGAGAAATGAGTTTTCATCTTCATAAAGCTGGAGTGACCCCTGGCCATGGGGAAGCCAGCTTGTTTGCCTCTGGAGAAGGGTCATAGGGCTTAATTTGAGATTCTTCACTCTTTCTCTGGCTGCTAGCCTGTTATTTAACAAAACAGCAGAGCCATAAGTGTTGGAAGGAACCTGTGGAAGTCACAAAGCCCAAGCTCCTGGTCAGTAGTAGGACTAATGTCAAGCAAGGTGCTTAGGGCCACATCCAGCCAAGGCTGGCTCTGGATCTACCTTTCTGTGTTCCTCTGTTTGCCTACCTTTGTAGTAAAACTATTTTCTTGATTTAGCCTGAACTTCTTGGATTTCCACTTGTGCCTTTTGGCCTGGGTATTTGAAGAGAAGGCTCCATGGGTTGAGAGACATCCATGCTGATGCCACACGGTGTTTGTCTTTGGGAGCAGCTTTCTCTGGGACTGTGACAGTCATGTGGGGACTCAGAATATGACTTGATATTTAGCTGTGATGGGCTCTGCACAAGAGATAGTAAGGTCTCCAGCTCTGTCTGACTTCAATGAGCATGTGAGCTGCACAGTACCTAGCAAAACCTGGCCCTCCAAAAGTGGAGGAGTTCAGCCCTGCATGATGAACTGGGATGCTGCCTTTCCAGTTTGCAGCCTGTGCTTAGTGTTTTGCTCTGCATCTCTTTGCTTCCTTTCTCACCCCACTCTCCAGCTAACCTGGTTCTGTCCCTTCATTCTTTCCTGCAGTGTGACTAGCAGGTCAAGGGAGGTGATCCTTCATCTCTGCTCTGCTTTGTGAGACTTCACCAAGAGTTTTGTGTCTAATTCTGGGACGCCTAGGACAAGGCGGACATGAAACTGCTGGAGATGGTCTAGAGGAGGCCACAAAGATAGTCAGAGGGCTGGAGCACCTCCCCTATGGGTGCAGGCTGAGGCAGCTGAGTCTGTTCAGCCTGGAGAAGAGGAGGCTTCAGGGAGACCTCAGAGCAGCCTTCCAGTTCCTGAAGTGGGCTCCAAGACAGCTGGGGAGGGACTTTTTACAAGGGCTTGTAGTGACAGGATGAGGGGCAATGGCTTTGAGCTGGAAGTGGGGAGATTGAGACTAGAGATGAGGAAGAAATTCTTTACAGGGAAAGTGGCAAGATGCTGGACCAGGTTGGCCAAGGGAGGTTCTGGATGCCTCATCCCTGGAGGTATTCAAGGCCAGGCTGGATGGCGCCTTGAGCAGCCTGGCTTAGTGGAAGGTGTGGCTGGCCATGGCAGGGTGGTTGGAAGAGACCTTAAAGATTCCAACTGAAGCCTTCTATGATTCATATTCCTTTCTTGCACCCCAAACTTGCTTGTCTTTGGGACAGAACTTCTGCCTGGACTGGTGCAAGCAGCCTGATGTTGGACTCCCAAAGCCAGATCTGATTCTGTTTCTTCAGTTAAGACCAGAAGAGGCAGCAGGACGGGGGAACTTTGGAAATGAGCGTTACGAGAACAGTTCCTTCCAAGAGAAAGTTCTACAGTCCTTCTACCGTCTGATGAAGGATGAGACATTGAACTGGAAGGTGAGGAAATAACCCTAATGGGCCTGTCGAAAACCAGAGTGGGAGTCTCTCATGAGAGCTCCCAAACTGTGCCCATTGCATCCTGGTGCTCCCCCTTCCTGCCCCTTGTTAGGGGGACACATTGGGCCCAGCCAAGGGCACTGGTCTGTGGCAGAGAGGACACTTAGCTGTCACAGGACATCTTATGTGGTTCTGTTGGGGTGGGGGGAGACTTTGTTTTGGCTGATTTGTTTTCCAGAAGAGCTTTCTTAAAGACAAACTAACAAACCTGGGTAAAGAGCAGTGGGACACACCCATGCTGTTCTCTGCCTATTTCCTTGGCATCCTGCAGGAATCCCTTCTGCAGTTTGTAGACACAATGGAGATGATCACCTTCCTTCTCATGTTGCCAGCTTCCATCAGCATTTGCTGTCTTCATGCTACCAGAAGTCTTTCCAAATGTCTGGGAGTTTTTCATGTCCCATGCTGCTGCATTGCTTTTCCTTGGAGCTGTTAGCAAAGACCTGCACAGCCAGCAGTTTCACCCCAGAAGAGGAAGCATTCCCCACTCATCCTCTGTAGATATCTGGGTTGAGGTTTTCTCAGGAGGGTATCCTTACCATCTCCATTGCCCTGTTCAGTGGTGAGTCATGAGATTAGGGCAGCATCTTCTGTTCGTTCTGTAGCTTTCATGCAGACAGAGATGCAGACAGAAGAGGACACAGCAGTCACCAGCAGCTGGAGCTGCACACAGATGCAACAGACAGGCACTCTGTAAGGTACAGGTCACTCTCCACAGCCTGTTTCAGCTGAACATGACTCTCTCAGAGAGATTTTGTGTCCTGTTAGAACCTGAAGGACTTAAACCACCAAACTAGGACTTTTAGTCCAGTAAATGTTACATGGTAGTAAGTCACCTTCCCTGCATATTACAGTCACCCCCAAAATCATTCATTTAACAAAAAGCACAAAAATCATTAAGTCCAACCATTAACCCAGCACTGCCAGGTCACAAGTAATCCATAGAATCATTAAGGTTGGAAAAGACTTCTAAGACCATCAAGTTCAACCATCCACACACCACCACCATGACCATTAGACTATATCCCCAAGTGCCATGTCCACGCATTTCTTGAACACTCCAGGGATGGTGACTCCAGCACCTCCCTGGGCAGCCTGTTCCAACGTCTGACCACTCTGAGAGCAAAGAAATTTCTCCCAATACCCAACCTAAAGCTCCCCTGGCACAATTTCAGGCCATTTCACAGAATCACAGAATTAACCAGGTTGGGAAAGACCTTTGAGATCATTGAGTCTGACCTATCACCAAACACCTAATTAACTAAACCATGGCACTAAGTGACCTGTCCAGCCTCCTTTTAAACACCTCCAGGGATGGTGACTCCACCACCTCCTTGGGCAGCCCATTCCAATGGCCAATCACTCTGTGAAGAACTTCCTAACATCCAGCCTGACATTCATTTCCTCTTGTTCTATCCCCTGATGCAAGGGAGAAGAGACCAACCCCCACCTCACTGCAGACTCCTTTCAGGAGGGACACAAGGGATTTTTAGAGGTTCCTACTATCATGGGTAGAGTTCATTTTGAAGAACCACTGAAGGATCGATACACTGATATTTCTGGGGGGCTACAGTACAGGAAGAACATTTACCTGAATTTATATTACATACCCCAAAGACTGTTAGTGAGCAACATGCAGCAGCAGCAGTTTCTTCTGTTTAACTTTGTCCAGCCCCACATCTGCTCCTTCAGTGTCTGTTCCTAAATAAAATGGGTTTAAACCATTCCCCTCCAGAAGCAGTGCACAGGAAGTATAATTAGTTCATTTCACTGCTCTTGAGCAGTAACCAAGTTGAGTGATGGGGGGAGCAGATGTAACAGCAAGGGAAGGTTTTCTCCTTTGGTAGTGTTAATTAAGGAACATTTTTCTGGGTTTTTTTGTGTGCTTTGAAAACAGACAATGGATGCTTCAAAGACCATAGAAGACTTGCACAGAGAAATCAAGTCCATTGCAGAGGAAACCATCCAGGAGGTTCAGAATAAACCTTTGGGAGAACTCTGGAAATGAAGCTTTACACAAATTATTCTGTGGAGCCCAGGGCTGCCCCTGGACAGCAGCAGCACGAGGCAGGCAACATTCTTCTTGGCTGATGGGACTCAACTGAACTGCCATGTTCCTGGTTCTTATAGGTCTAGTAAAAGCTTTCCCTGTGTTCATAGAGGATTTGCTAAACAATTAGTCTTTTAAATGTGTTGTGCAGGGTATTTTTTATTTCTTTACAGTATCATCATTAAAGGAAGCTGAGAGGAGACCTTCTCGCTGGAGAAGTGTGTGGAGAACAGGTCTTGTGAGGGACCTGGGATTGTTTAGTCTGGAGAAAAGGAGGCTTGAGGGGAGACCTCATAGCTCTCTACAGCTCCCTGGAAGGAGATTGGGGTGAGGTGGGGATTGGTCTCTTCTCCCTAGTAACAAGTGATAGGACAAGAGGAAACGACCTCAGGTTGCCTCAGGGGAGGTTTACCTTGGACATTAGAAGAAAATGTTTTGCTCCAACACTGAATGGGCTGCCTAGGGAGATCACCATCCCTGGAGGGGTTCAAAACAGGCAGAGGGGGACATGGTTAACTTAGAGACATGGTGGGGTTAGAAAATGGTTGGACTCTGATCCTAAAGGTGTTTTCCAACCCAAACAATTCCATGGTTCTATAATCTAGAAAGCTCTGTGGGAGCTGAATGTGCTGCACTTCAGGCATCAAATCCAGGGAGGAAAAGATTGAATTAATCTGCTTCCTACATTTTCAGTGAGAACTTAACTACTATGAGCAGGTAAGAGCTGAAACATGTGTTAGGTCACAGCAAGGCCAGTTTGAAGGCTGAGCAGCAGAAATTATTTCAGACTGGTCAAGTTACTCCTGTGGCCAAGATCAGAGGAGAAGACACTGTGACTCCTGCATAGGCAACACTGCAATTTAAGCAGCCTGCCCAACAAAATCAGCTATGAAATCTCAGTTCTCAGCAATGACCAAAAAACAAAGCAGTGTCAAATAAAGTAACTGCCACTGAGATATGGGGATGACCAGGAAAGTTAGATGTCTGACAGAAAATTAACTTACCTTCAGGCAGTGTGGACTGGACGGATCTCCAGAGTGATTGACGCAGAGACTAAATCCTGCTCCAGCTTTGAGAGAGAGCCAGATTGAACTGATCCACTGGGAGGGAGAGGAAGGTAAATGTTTAAATCAAAATTACCAATGCAACCATCAGCCAAAACAAAAAGCTGTTGCCATCACTCTACAGCTGCACAGCATTTGGTAGCAGAATCGCTCCTTGAGAAGGAGGTGAGCATCTGTAACACTGACTCACCCCTTTCCAGCAACACTGGAAGATGACAACACACAGGAGAGTCATTTAATTCGTGTTAGCTTCAGGCTTCTGACTAAAAAGCCAGAAATAGCTGTGAACAACCTAATAAAGCTGTTTAGCTGTTATTTGGGTTAACACTTGAGTAAAATCTTGTCTGAGCTGCCCTTAGTCGTAAAACCATGAATGTGAAATAAACAGCTCTTGTGTACCTATCACAAGGGAGAAGCCTCATGGGTTATTAGGTCTCAATAAAAGACCTGCCAATGGCGAGAGGCTACAGCCTTCTGAATGAAGCAGAGTCCTGCTTTTACACAGCAAATCAGGAAAAATGGTTATTGAACTACACCTATTTCTGTAACATCTGCTGCAGAGCTAGAGTTTAGAAGGCTAGCTGGAAACTGATGCCATGGCAAACCATGAAACAGCTAAACTGTAGGCATGCAATCTGCGGGAAACTAGTTTGTTTCCACTTGTATTACAAAAACCCTTTTGAGTCTCTGCTTTGATCTTTCACTTCTACCTAAAATGTACACATGGCAGAAACTCACCTAAAACTCCTTCTGGGGCATCCAGCACAGGAAGGACACGGAACTGCTGGAACAGGTCTAGAGTAGGCCACGAAGATCAGAGGGCTGGAGAACCTCCCCTATGGGGACAGGCTGAGAGAGTTTGGGCTATTTAGTCTGGAGGACAGAAGGCTCCAGGGGGACCTTAGAGCTTCCTTCCAGTACCTGAAGTGGACTACAAGACAGCTGGGGAGGGACTTTTTACAAGGGGCTGTAGTGACAGGTCAAGAAGGAATGGCTCTGAGCTGGAAGAGGAGAGATTTAGACTGGAGATGAGAAAGAGACTCCTAACAGCAAGGGTGTGGAGGCACTGAAAGAGGTTACTCAGGGAGGCTGTTGATGCCCACTTCCTGAAGGTGTTTAAGGCATGGCTGGATGAAGCTTTGGTCAACCTGGTCTAGTGGAAAGTGTTCATGGAAGGGGGTTGGAACTAGATGGTCTTTAAGGTCCTTTCCAACCCAACCCATTCTATGATTCCACAATGAAAACCCACATCCTTACATTGTTTCAGTTGCGAGATGCTGTGCTGCTTCAAGTAGAATTGCTATGGAAGTGGTTTTATTTTTTCCCCCTTTTCTCCCAGCATGTCTGCAGCCTCTATTCTATTGGAAACACCAAAAGGAAGATCAGGTCCCCATTGCACATTTTTCAACTCTTATCTGCTGCCTTCACTGCCCTACCAGGGTAAAACCTGCAACCATTTGGACACCAGCACCAGACATTCTGCAGGGCTACTCAAAAACCACCTACCACCACCTGCAGTTCACAAGCCAAGCAAGAACATTAAGACAGGCAAAGATTTTAGATCTGTTTATTCAGATACAAATTGAAAGCAGATGAATGGAGCACAGCCCCACTTCCTCTGCTGCCTCTTCCCCTAACTACAAGAGAGAAGAGGAGAAGCAGGCAGAAAGCAGCAAATAATAATTTAGTGATAGAAGCATTGTGGTTCCCGGTTCAAACCTCTGCTTTTGGATAGCATAGGGATAGTTAGAGCATCAGTAGGTCAGTCAGGGAGGAAATTGGTCATTTCTAGCCAGCTACCACCACCCTTGGGCACAAAAGCATCAACTGGCAAGTTCCAGTCCTGCATGTACAAACCAAAAGCTGCCTAAACAGGTTTGCAATCTGCAGCCTGCACTAAGGAAGCTACTTCAGCAGCTTGCGCTGCAGTTTGCATTAAGACAGCCCTCCTCAGGGTTCTCCTCTCTCCCAGCTTTGCAGAGAAGGGCTCCAGGCAAAGCTACCAGCTGAAAGTAACATGTCCAATAGACTTGGACATTCTCAAGGCATTGTGTCTATTGCCCTCTTTGGGACCCTAATTTGAGATAGGTTTCTTTAGGTTAGCTCCTACAGTACCCTCTTTGTGCATACTCTACAGGGAGGGGAAGCTGGTAGAAGACAAAAGGAAAGGTACAGACACAACTATGAAGCCTACTTGACCTTCAGGCACCTCTTCTAATTTGGAAAGCGAACATCTGAAGATTAGTAGTTGGAGGAACTGCTGGACAGCCCCCTGAGGACACCTTGAGGAATCTCCTAGCTCACGTTTTTGGTACCAACAGGATTAATTACTTGGACTCCATGCCAGCGCACTGGGGTGTGGGCACAGGCAAGCACACAACTGACAGATCTCAGTTGTCCTGTTTTGCCACTGCCAGCTGTGGATTTTTCCCCAGGGCTATGGAATCCAGTTCTCTGCTGAAGCAGCTTTCCTGAAGATCCTTCTTGCTGCAGAGGTTAATCCATTGTAGAAGCACAATGCTTTATCGACTCACCCAGCAAGATCATGTACATATTCTGCTCTGCCATTCTTTCTGTTGTTATTTAACCTGAGATTGAGATGTTCCTCTTCAGCAGCAGGGGGCTGGCTCTAGACATTCCTGGACAGCCTTTGACTTATTGAACTGCCAGTCACTTTTAACTTCCCTCAACTTCCTTTCTACAGGGCATGAGCAGGAGAGGGGGACTACACCTGCAAGGAAGCACTGTGTACTGCAAAGCATCAACAGGAGCTGTACTGTAGAAAGCCCAACCACCTGCACTCCGAGGGCTTCACAGCTGTCTTGCTGGGACACGTCTGCTGTTCATTTGCATTGGGAGCTGCAGTCCAAGTTGGCCAGTGAGAAGAGATGCTGCTAAAGGAATTAACTGGACACTTCACCTGCTAAATGAGAGGTGGCTCTAAGCTTCAGACGGGAGTCCCCACATAAGGATTTAGCACTCTAATTATTTCTATGCCTTCCCCCCAGAAGGCCAGCTGACCTGCTGATGTAACAGATAGGCTTTGAACTCCTAAGCACCACTTCATCCACTTCCAGCAACTGTTTTCTGCTGAGAAATTCCAGCTCCAGCCACCACTTGGTTCTTCATCCCACCACAGACGAGGCGCGCTCTGCTCCGAGGCCGCACAGAATGCCGGGATGGACGAGAGGCGGGGATGGCAGCAAGCGCCTATGAAAACCGGTAGCCCCAGGCTCTCGAAGGAACTTCCCTCCCCCCACTTCTCCCCACACATAACACAAATTTGCAGTCACTGTCCTGTTTGTTTTCAAAGGGATAGGATTTCGAAGTCTTCATCTTCTGAGTCAAAGAATCTTTCCAATCTGTCAGCATCAGAGGAGTCTGCAAGAGAAAGAGAAAGCACTGCCTCCGTGGGACGCACTGGCTGCTTGGCATCAGTGAGACTCGCAGCTGGAGGGAGCAGAAGTGCAGTGTCAAGAGCCTGCAAGTTCTAGGAGACTCAGTGACATACCTGAATGAAGGCTCTGAGGAGGGATGAGGCCCTGTCAGCAGCCTGGAAAATGCACTGGACAGAATGATGTGGTGCACAGAAGGTGCACTGCGTATCCTAGATTCCAAACATGGCCCTGGCACAGTGCAATTCTGCTGTGACTCTGCAACCTTCCTGTGCCACAGCCCTGGCTCAGTAGAAGACTGTTCTGCTTCAAGGCTCAAATGGGAATTTGCCCAGGTCTAGACTAACAGCCATGAAGATTTCTGCCCCAGCTAAGTGAGATGGGAAGGCTTTTTCCTTCTATCTATGTTTTCTGCTAGGGTTGCCTTTGATCCAGCTGCTGGCAAATGTAATTACACAACATGCAGGTGCCCCAAAGCCATCAGCTCAGTCCATTTTGTCAGGACACGTTTCTCCTGTCTGTCCTTCCCACTCTGTGGTGAGGAGGGAGCACAAAGCTAAAGGGGAAGCAACTTTACCATAAAGGGAAATTCAGGTGATAATGTATGGGCAAACTGGGGAAGTGAAGGAGAAACCTACATTAACCCAGGCTTCAAGAAAACACTCACTTAGACTTGGCAGAGCAGACAGCTAAAAGCTAAACTGCATGAGTTCATGGCTGGGGACAGACAAGTGCAAAGCCACAGAACCCCCTAAACATCTGGTGACAAACAGTGGAGTGTGCAAATGCCTAGTGTCACTGGTTTTCATCAAACTTCAGTGCCCATGAGTGCTGGCAGCACAACTTCCAGAGGTGCTCCTCAAAAGGAAGAGCCTCATTCACTGAAGTAACACAGCAGATAACCCAGTCAACTGGGGAAAATAAGGACAAGGGGCTGGGCAGTCATGAAACCACCATTAATCCTTTAAGTGAGGGGCAAGACTGCAAGAGAAACAATAGCCAGAGCACATGAGAGGGGGTCTATGAGCCATTACAAAAATATTAAGAGTAAGAATGGCAGCAATTATGGACAATTTAATACAGGCAAGGACCAACAGACAGCTTAAGGGACTCAAGTTTCTTACAGAAAAGGACAGTAAAGTAAGGAAGACTTCAAAAGTCCATACTAAGGGAAGAGATAGCAAGGAAGCACAGGGTACAGGAACGTGACAGGACACAGCCCAACGCCTGGCAACAGGGCAAGTTTGTCCACACACACTTGCTCCTCTTGGCAGAAGCTGTAAATGGTTCTTTATCTCCTGCAACATTTGTGCATGTTATTAACAGAGCTTGAGAGCCCAGATACTGCCCGGCACTCGTTCCTTTCTGTAGTGGCAGTGGTGCCCGCACAGGGAAGTGGTGCTTGGCACTAAGTTTGAGCAGTCCTGTCTTAGAGAATTACCTAGAAGCTCAGTTTTCAGCCCTTTCAAGGGTCCCTTTTTTATCCTCCAAGCATCCCTTTGCAAAACATAGGTTATCACTACAATATGAATCTATGAACTTGTTTTATTCATGCCCTCAGTAACGATCATCATTCACAGACTCATTCTGAGATGACGTGAGATCTGCAAACCACCACTAGTTGAAATATCTAGATTAACTGACCTAAGAGCTCCAGGTCAAACTTGTGGTGGAACAGGAATATACCAGAAGTCACTGTGTAATTTCCAGAAAAAGCAAAGGGACCAGCTCACCCTTAAAGAGTTTTGCCTCCCTACGTGGCCTCACCTGGTGTGAGATTCAGGATGTCAGGATTGGAGAAGTGCGACGGCTGGCGTTCCACCAGCTCGAACATCGGCAGGGCTCCTCTTACCAGGGACAGCTGTGGGACAGGAACAGAGCCATGGCAATCAACAACTCCCTGTTCACAGTGCTCTGGGCCTTTTAAGGGATAACTGATCTCCTGGGACTGCGCTGCAGCTGAAAAAGCATTTCCAAAGCCTTTGACTCACATCATCAACAGAATTTCAGAGCTATGGTCTTTCTGGTCATTTAATAAAATGGTTTTGCAGGGAACATCCCCAGGTCTCTTATCCAGAGACCATAATGGAAGAGTAACTTATGTCATCTACCTGGACTTGTGAAAGTATGTGACAGTGTTCTGCATGACCCCTAATCACCAAATTGGACAAATGTGGACTTGAGTGGTGGAGCACTAACTGGAGAAGAAGTTGGCTGGGTGGCTACACTCTAAGAGTTGCAGTCACAATAGCTCAATGTCCAAATGGAGACCAGTGACAAGTGGGGTCCCTCAGGGGTGGGTACTGGGACCAGTGCTGTTTGACATCTGTCAGTAACATGGACATGTGGCAGTGAGGCACCCTCAGCAAGTTTGCAGGTGATACCAAGTTGTGTGCCCCAGCTGAGACACTGGAGAATATGGATCTATACAGAAGCACTTGGGCAGGCTGGATAGGTAAGCCCAAGCCAAGCTCATGAAGTTCAATAAGGCCAAGTGCAAGATTCTGCACCTAGGCCAGGGCAGTCACAAACACAAATCCAGGCTGGGGCAGGAATGACTTGAGAGCAGTCTGGAGGGGAAGGACTTGGGGGATGTCGGTTGATGAAAAACTCAACATGAACCAGCAATGGTCACTGGCAGCACAGAGAGCAGCTTTGTGCTGGGCTGCTTCCAAAGAAGTGTGACCAGCAGGGCCAGGAGGGGATTCTGCTCCTCTGCTCTCCTGAGAGCCAACCTGCAGCACTGTGTCCAGTTCAGGCCACAAGGGTGATCAGAGGGCTGCAGAACTTCCCCTATGGAGACAGGTTGTGAGATTTGGGGCTCTTCAGATTGGAGAAAAGCAGGCTCCAGAGAGACCTTAGAGCAGCCTTCCAGTACCTGAAGGGGACTATAGGAAAGCTGGAGAGGGACTTTTTACAAGGGCTTGTAGTCAAGAGGGGAGATTCAGACTGGAGATGAGGAAGAAATTCCTTACAGTGAGGGTGGTGAGGCACTGGAACAGGGAGGCTGTGGATGTCCCCTCTCTGAAGGTGTCCATGGTCAGGCTGTATAAGGCATTAAGGAACCTGATCTAGTGGAAGGTGTCCCTCTTCATGACAAGGGGTTTGGAACTAGGTGATCTGCAAGGTCTTTTCCACTCCAAACCATTCTGTGATTTTATGAGTCTCCACAGTGGTGTGGAAAGAAGACAACACCCTCTACTCCTTTTTCAGTAATACAAACACAAACCTTTTTGATTTGCTGGCACCAATCATTAAAGTCCTCCTCTGTGTTGCAGAAAAAGCCCTGAAAAAGAGACAAATTGTCTTGCTATTTTGTAGGTTGATCATTCCACTCTTAAGGCGTTGTATTAACACCCAGAAACAGGACCAAGGATGCAGGCAGTGACAACACCCAACTGCCTTCTTTTAAACTGTGGCTTACACTGACCCATTAAACTGGACACTCCCTACAAGCCTGACATGACCAGACTGCCCAAGGGCTGGAATCATCACTGTAATGGTCAGCTCTACTACAGAAAGAAAATGGGGCAGAAACACCCACCGGAAACCAAGGGCAGACATCTCAGGTTCAACAGCAACCAAGCCACAATGAATCAGAGTTAAGGATTCAGAGCTGCCCATCAAACAGCAGGAATCAAAGCCCAAACTTAACCTGAGAGAAGGACACTAACCCACAAGGAATGGCTTTTTATTGCCACCCAGGGGAGACCTCCCTGTACCAAACCACTTCCTGCAGGAGAATCTTCTCTAGCAATGTTACTGAAACTCACAGCAGCACTCGCCCAGGGCACAGCATGCCCACAGAGCACCCAAACCAACACCCACTGCCTTTTCCAGGGCCCTGGGGAAAGGTGCAGCTGTGAAGCAGAGGCAGAACCAATGCTGCTGCTCCAGGTGGTGGGAAACAAGCAGCAGGAACGCACCACTGCGATGGAGGGGTCGAGCTCAGCAATGCTCATCCTGCAGGGAGGGTGCTGGCAGTGGAAGCTTTCATCAGGCAGACAGCCACTGTCGTTGGGCTCCACTGCAGGCTGCGTGGTGTGAGGATCCAGGTAAATGAGTTCCTCACCTGGACAGACAGGCAAGGAGATGTCAGCAGCAAGAACCAAGCCAAAAGCAAACGGTGAGACAGAAAGGAAGAGTGACAATAGAGCCACCTCTTGTAACCCTGCCAGAGGAACCTGCATTCTAGGCACAACTTGCTTTCAGCCACTTTCCCAAATGATTCTCATGCAAGCAGTGCCAGCTGTCAGCCAAACCACAGTGGGCACTCCACAGTGATAGCCTGGTATCAAGGCACAGGCACTATGTGCATATTGTTCCTGCATGTGCCTTCCAGAGTCCCCATGTAAGCTCAAGTAGGCCTCAGTAATCCAAAGCACAACCAACTTCAGTTCTCAGGCAGAGAGAAAATCAGAAGAAAGGATGAGAGTAAAGGACAACAATTTGTAGGGTTTCAGGAAGGGGACAACTAAAGAACAGTTAAATCCAGCCAAGGCCCTAAAGGGAAATCAGCTCTGACTGTAGGAAGAGGTCTAAGCACACCTCTTCACAGACTGGATTTAGAATCACACAGTGGAAGTTTAGGGCCCACACTACAGCCACTGCATCATTCAGGCCCCTGCAGACACCTTCAGTCCACACTTCCAGCAGGAAAGAACAACCTTGTGGCATGTACCACAGACCAAGGAGAACTGTACTGCTCCATGAGCACTTTTTAGCTCAGGGGGAGATGCTTGGAAAGTCTTTGCAGTACTCTGGGCACTCACCTACATAGCCAATGAAGTAGTGAGCACTGTTTGGTTTCCCTCCGATCACTCCCAGAGACTGAGGCATCATGAAACAGTGCTGGAAAAGCAATACAGAAAACACACAGCTGACAGACAGTGAGACAGCAGATGGCAACAAAGACAAACATCCAAAAGTGCAGTGGGAAAGACAAGTGGGAACACTGAAAATCAGCAACTCTAGCAGCCATTTCCTGAGAGGAGCTCCACCAAGAAGGCTGAAGGCTGCAGCACAGGGCCTTCAAGGAACACAAAAGCAGCTCAAATCCACTTCTAACTGCTGACAGAAACACACAGGTGGGCAGCACTACTTCAAGACCTGGTCTGGGCAAGTCCTAGCTCTGCTGCAATGAGTGATAAGATCCTCTGGAGCTGTCACCAGGTTGCAACAGTGCTCTGGGAGGGAGCAATCATTCAGGAAACAGGGTTAAGTTGCTTATCCAGCTGCACTACCCAGGCACCACCGGGCAAGTAACCTCACATGAGTTTGGAGCTCTCTTACATGTGCAGCTCAGAGCTTGGACAGTGTTAGGGCAGCAAGACCATGTGTACCCTGTCTTGTGCATGTACTCTGCACACTCAAAGTTCTGCAGCCTCCTTACACTCCAGCCTGCAGCTGTCTGCCAGTTTCTACAGCCTAAGTCTGCAGTACAAACTCCAACATCAGAGCCACAGGGAGTCTGCAACACCACATTCATTAATGCATAGGTTCCCACCAAGTTGTGCTGAACAAATGGCTCAGAGGTTAGTACCATCTAAATACATGAGGGACTGAGATTGAGCTGTAAAGTAAGATCCTCAAAAAACAAACCCCCAAACCAGCCAAAAAAGTCCCAGCCCCCCAAAACTCCCACACAATTTCCTGACTACAGCCTGCAAGAAACCATATCCCAACCTCTGAAAAAGAACTGTCTCTAAACACATTTCTCTTTTGCAAATAGGACAATTACTTCCAGTGGTTTTGCCCTCAGACTGAATTCTGGAAGTGACTTAATTCATAACACAGTCCTTAAATATCAGGACACCAGGAATTCAGCTTCAGGTTCCCTACCTTTAGTGTTTCAATATAGGCCTCATTGATCTCTGTGAGCCCGAGACGCAGAGGTATCAGCAGCACCAGTGGTTTCCACAGTGAGAGCCTCCCTCTAACCCCTGCTTCCTCTGGGTACCCGTTGTAGAGCAGGTCTGCCTCCACAGAAGGGCATGCTGTGGCTCCAGCACATGGGAAGTTGGACTGGCACAACCGCCCTAGGGAAAGAGAACATGAGCGGAAAGTATCAGTAACAACCTCTGTTTCCAAACCTAATAGAATCATAGAATAGCTTGAGTTAGAAGGGACCTCTAAGGTCATCTAGCCCAATTCCCCTCCAGTGAGCAGAGACATTCTCCACTAAATCAGATTGCCCAGCCCCTTGCCAAGCCTCACCTTGAGTATCTCCAGGGATAGAGCCTCAACTACCTTCCTGGGCAGCCTCCTGCAGTGTTCCATCACCCTCATGGAAAAGAACTTGTTCCTAACATCCAATCTAAGCCTACTCTTCCCTAATTTCAAACCACTGCTCCTCATCCTACCACTCCAGGCTTTTGTAAACAGTCCCTCTCCAGTCTTCTTGTAGGCCTCATTCAGGTATTGGAAGGCCACTACTAGATCTCCTCAGAGCCTTCTCTTCAGCCTGAGGAAAGCTCTGCCCCTTCGGCCTTCTAAGCTGAACAACCCCAGCTCCCTCAGCCTGTCTTCGTACCAGAGGTGTTCCAATCCTCTTATCATTTTTGTGGTCTTCCTCTGGATCCACTCCTTTCCATGTCCTTTCTGTATTGAGGGCTCCAGAGCTGTACACAGGACTCCAGCACTGCTATGGTGCACACATTTCTCAAACACCTCCAGAGAAGGTGACTCCACCACCTCCTTAGGCAGCCTGTTCCAATGCCTGACCACTCTTGCAGCAAAGAAATTTTTCCCCTGGCACAATTTCAGGCCATTTCCCCTCATTCTATCACCTGATACTAGGGAGAAGAGACCAACATCAGCTTCACTCCTACCTCCTCCCGGGGAGCTGTAGAGAGCAATGAGGTCTCTCCTCAGCCTCCTCTTCTTCAGATTAACTAAGTCCAGATCCCTCAAGTCACCCTTCACCAGCTTTGTTGTCCTTCTCTATGGAGATGCTCCAGCACCTCAGTGCCCTTCTTGTAGTGAAGGGACCCAGAACTGATCCCATTACTCAAGGTGCAGCATCACCTGTGCCAAGTACAGGGGGACAATCACTGCCCTGCTCCTGCTGGTCACACTGTTTCTGATTGAGGCCAGGATGCTGATGTCCTTTTTGGCCACCTGGGCACACACTGGAACATTCATGGGGTTGTTGTGACCCAAGTGCAGGACCTGGCACTAAGCTTTGTTAAACCTCGTACAGGTTTAACCTCAATCCAGCCTGGCCAGATCTCTCTGCAGAGCCTTCCTGTCCTCAAGCAGACCAACATTCCCACTCAATTTATTGTCATCTATTAAAAAATCCTGTCATTTATGTACTCCTCTGCAGGGTTTCTGGTAGGGCTCAGCATTTTCTCCAAGTTTACATCAAGATCGTGCCGAGGCATGCTGCACTCCGAGCCACCAGCTGGCAGGCCATTCAAATGCAAATTCTTCCATCAAGTGAGCAGCAATGCAACAGCCTGAGCCAACAAGCTTGAACCAGTTGATCAAGAGGTCAAACAAGAGCCCTGAATTCAGAAAGCATGTAGGCAGAAAGAGAAAAATCTGAAGTGCTCAACTCCAGAGGATTTCCTGGAGGATATGAAGATGGTTCAACTGAATGAGGAAAGGATTATGGCTTAACACAGGAAATATTAAGCTGTAATTAGTGCTGTAACAAGATATAAACAGAGCATTTGTCTAGAGTACTTGTCTTTTTCCTAAAGTTCACTAAAGCCATCATAATTTTTATCAGAGATCATTCAGAGCTGCTTTAGAGACCTAAAGCAGGACAATCTTTAAGCTCTGCAATTTCAGCATGAGCTTTGCCCCCAAGATATGGAGCAGTAAAATTCCTCAGGGCATACACATAAGTACTACATATCCTCATTCTACAGGCTTGCAAACACAGCCAGGCTGTAACGCAACCAGATCATGGCAATTATGGCACAGAAACATATCCAAGCTTACTCTTCTTGCTGGGCAATTTCATTACTTGCTGGGTGTGTGAAGAAAAATCCTGAACCCCAAAGAAACCCACAGCACTTTAATCATGAAGCTAAGGCAATTAGATGAAATGAGCCTCTAGCATTTTATTTATTTGTGGCCTAAGTTGAACACCAGGACACAATGTAAACATCTTCATCACCAGCCATTTCAGCAGGGTGTTTGCTCCCTACTAAGAGCTTCTAGCCCAGCTGATCAAGGAGAATGTTACACTCAAGGTGAGAAGAAATAGGGCTGGGCTTTGACCTAAAGCCCAAGTATGAGAGACAACCTGCACTGAGGAGTTTGCAGTTGCTCCCTACACTGTCCCTCGAGGCAGAAGGTGTTTGTGTGCATCTCTCACACACAGACATATTCTAGTTCCCAGAGGTCTTAAGAAAATGGAAAATCATTATTTGTAGTGATCCATCCTGTTAAACCAGTAAAGACTCTGGGGTTTTTGTTGCAGTAGTGTGCCTCTTCTGATGACCTGAAATGAGCTGTTGCTGAACTGGAAGTGACAAGATTCCTTGTCTGGCAAAGCAGCTGGCAGTCTCACCCTCTGACATGAACATATTTAAGCCAGGTTTAAGCAGCAGGAAGCTCAGCACAGATGGCACTCACCCTGCTGCTTTGGCAGGCTTTGCAGCACGATGGTGCCCCAGAACAGCAGAACCTGCCTAAAGCTCCCCAGCTGGAGCCAAACCATTTACTACAGAGATATTCTAACAGATCTGACACAACATCTCTCCTCCTGCTGCTGCCGTCAGGTACTGGCTTTACAGGCTTGGTTTCCCACCATCTTTCTGATGCCCAGGATTCTCTGATTCCTGATTAAGAGCCCCTTTCTGATACAAGACTGACTCAGAAGGGATAAAGATGGATGTTTCTTCATTGCTGTAGCAAAAGGCATTTCCTGTGAACCTCAGGCTGCATAGCATCAGGGATGGAATTGAAGAGAGATATGGAACAGAATTATCTTCTGATTGCTTCACTACCAACAGACCCATAGAATCACAGAATGCTTTAAGTTGGAAGGGACCTTGCAGATCATCTAGTTCTACCTTGTCTGAGCAGGAACACCTTCCACCAGACCAGGCTGTCAAGGCTTCACCCAGCCTGGCCTTGAACACCTCGAAGGAGTTCCACAGCCTCCCTGGGCAACCTGTTCCAGTGTCTCACCACTCTCACTGTCAAGAATTTCCTCCTAATCTCCAGTCTAAAATCTCTCATTTTCCAGCTCAAAGCCATTGCCCCTCATCCTGTCACTATAAGCCCTTGTAAAAAGTCCCTCCCCAGCTATCCTATAGCCTCCTTCAGGTACTGGAAAGCTGCTCTGAGGTCTCCCTGGAGCTTTCTCTTCTCCACGCTGAACAGCCCTAACTCTCTCAGCCTGACCCTATAAAGGAGGTTACAGAATCACACACAGAATCTCAGAATGGTAGGGGTTGGAAGAGACATCTAAACATTGAGTCCAATCCCTCTGCTGAGGCACAGTCACATAGAGAAGGTCACACAGGAACACATCCAGGTAAGCTTAGAATGTCTCCAGAGATAGAGACTCCACTACCTCTCTGGGCAGCCTGCTCCAGTGCTCCACAGTATTTAAATTCAAGACATTCCTCCTCATGTTTAGGTGGGACTCCCTACATTCAAGTTTGTGCCTGTTACTCCTTGCCCTGTCACTGGGCACCACTGAAAAAAGACTAGTCCCACCCTTCTGACACCCAGCCTTGAAGTAATAAGCAGCATTACTGCCCCTCTTCAGCCTGCCCTTTTCTAGAGCATACACCTTCACAGCACTCCTGCACCCAAGGTTACACAGGCACTTCTCAGTCAGATTCTACATTTCTTCCCTTCTCAGCTGAGGTTACCTGGTAAGAGATGTGACTTTGTAAAGTGACTCCTGCACAAACATCTCTCTAAAGACAAACTGTCTGCTAACTGAGTTTTGCTCTGTGGCAGCCAAGCCAGCCTAAATGATGCCTGCCATCCTCTTACCTGTAACCGTGCGCTAGCTCCCATGCTCACTGGACTGCTGTAGGTGCTGCTTCAGAACACCAGCCTGGCAGCACACCCTGCATGGCTCTGTGCTGTGTCACCACACTGCCTCACCCTGTATCAGCAGCTAGTCTAAAAGAAGCAAGGAGAAAGATTGTGTGGCCAGGATCAGGCAGGACTGCAGCAATCAGCAATGCAGGTGCTTAGCTGTAACTCCTATGCACTGCATCCTAAGCAAGCATCCTAGGGATGAACACAACTGCTCAGCCTCCAGAGCCACCCTGCTGCCAGGGTGCACCAAAAAAAGAAACAAGTCAGCATTCCTTAAAGTAAGTGCTGGGAGCCCCCTCCAGAGATGGATTCCCTTCTTACTGGCCTTGTTCATCTTCCACTTCAATGATCTGCTCTAATTTCCAACTCTGCCTTACAGCAGAAACATTCCTCCTCCACTGTATGAGAGAAAAGCAGTCAATTTTTAAGCCAAGGGAGAGTAGATTTAGACTGGATACTAGGAAGAAGTTCTTCAGCACAAGGGTGGGGGACTCTGGAATAGGGTGCCCAGGGAGGTTGTGGATGCCTCCTTCCTAGAGGTGTTCAAGGCCAGGTTAGAGGAGGCCTCGAGCAGCTAAGTCCCCTGCGCATGGTGGGGAGGTTGGAGTAGATGATCTCTAATGTCCCTTCCAACCTAAGCCATTCTGTGATTTACTTCTTGCTACCTATGGCCATATACAAGTTTGACAGTCTGCCATGCATCTCCCACCTACTGTCTGGAGATCAGCAGACCTTCTCTTCAAGACAAAGTAAAAGTACTTCATCTTCAGATGAAGTAAAAGTCAAGCAAGGGGCTTCTTTGCCCAGAAACAGCAATTCTCATCTAGTTCTAGTATCTTTTGCCCACAGTTTTAAGAGAGAACATTTACTTCATGTTTGTTGTGTTGTACTACTACATGGTCTCCTTTTTCTGGCTTCTTGCTGCTGGAGGACATACTATATTTCAACTCCATGTGATACTTACGGATTTCTTCCATCACTACTGTGTTGTCCATGGCTATATGTACAGCCAGTGAACTCCATGTATCAAAAGTTGCAAGTTTTCTATGGGGAAAATAAAAATACATGCAAAGATTATTTACAAGACTGGATTAGGAGAGATTGGCTGTCACTGGCTATGCCATAAGGCATTCATTCCTACATGTAGCAAGCATAGGTTTCACTGACACTATGACTAGGGCAACAAACAAGATTGCAAAAGAGATCACACCAGGGAATTCACCACTCAGCAGCTACTAAGTAGGAAGCCCTGGTACAATCTCCAACTCAAATCCCATAGCTGCTGGTTACCAGGAAGTAAGACAGCATTAAAACAAAACAAAACAAAACTTTTGCATTCTATATATGCCTCCCAATCACCTAAACCTGATCCTGGGCTAATTCAGCATATGGTCACAGAATCACAGAACTTTAGAGGTTGGAAGGGACCTCCAGAGATCATTGAGTCCAACCTCCCTGCCAAGGCAGGATCCCCCAAGGTAGTCTGCACAGGAACACATCCAGGTGGGCTTTGAAAGTCTCCAGAGAAGGAGACTCCGCAGCCTGTTACACTGCTCTGTCACCCTCACTGTAAAGAAGTTTCTCCTCATGTTGAGGTGAAACCTTCTATGTTCCAATTTTTAGCCTTTCCTCCTTGTCTTATTGCTGCTGACCAGCAAAGAGATTGGCCCCATCCACCTGACACCCACCCCTTAGATATTTGTGTACACTGATCAGATCTCCTCTCAGTCTTCTCTTCTCCAGACTAAACAGCCCCAGAGCTCTCAGTCTCTCTTCATAGGGGAGATGCTCAAGTCCCCCAGTCATCCTCATGTCTCTCTGCTGGACTCTTTCCCAGGTCCCTGTCTTTCTTGACCTAGGGAGCCCAAAACACAGTATTCCAGGTGTGGTCTCACCAGGGCAGAGTAGAGGTGGAGGAGAACCTCCCTAGACCTGTTGGCCATACTTTTCTTGATGCACCCCAGGATGCCATTGGCTCTCTTGGCCACAAGGGCACATTGCTGGCCCATGCAGAACTTGCTGTTCACTAGCACTCCAAGGTCTTTCTCCAGAGAGCTGCTTTCCAGCAGGGCATCCCTCAACTTGTACTGGTACCTGGTGTTATTCCTTCCCAGATGCTAGACCCTGCCCTTGTCCTTGCTGAACTTCATAAGGTTTGCCTTCACCCAGCTCTCCAGATCTTGTTGGATGGCAGCACACCCTGGCAGGCTGTCAGCCACCCCCCAGTCTTGTATCATCAGCAAATTGGCTCAGGATACACACAATACCCTCATCCAGGTTGTTGATAAAGATATTGAACAAAACTGGACCCAGTACTGATCCCTGGGATACACCATAGGCCTCCCACTTGACTCTGTGCCATTGATGACAACTCTCTGAACTCTGTTGTGGAGCCAGTTCTCAATCCATCTAACAGCCCAGCCATCTATGCCACATCTCCTGAGCTTATCTCTGAGGCTGCTGTGGGAGGCAGTATTGAAAGCCTTGCTGAAGTCAAGGTATATGACATCCACAGCCCTTCCTTTGTCTACCCATTTGGTCATGGTACCATAGAAGGCTATCAGGTTAGTCAAGCAAGATCTTCCCTTGGTAAATCCCTGTTGGCTACTCCTGATAACCCTCTTTTCTTTCATGTGGTTAGAGATGGCCTCCAGAATGAGCTGCTCCAGCACCTTTCCAGGGATGGAGGTGAGGCTGACTGGTCTGTAGTTGCCCATGTCTTCCTTCTTGCCTTTTTTGAAGTGACATTGGCTTTCTACCAGTTGTCAGACACCTCTCCTGTCCTCCACGACTTTTCAAAAATTATGGAGAGAGGCTCAGCAAAAATATCAGCAGTTCTCTCAGCACCTGTGGATGCAACCCATCAGGGCCACACATGGATTTGTGCGTTTTCAGTTGGCACATGTGATCTCTAACACAGTCATGACTAACTAGTGGAGTGTCCTCTTCTCTCCAGTTCTGTTCCCTTGCTTCTAGAGACTGAGGTTCCTGAGGGTTGGTCTTAGCAGTAAAAACAGAGGCAAAGAAGGCATTCAGCAACTCTGCCACCTCTGCATCGTCAGTTACCATATCTCCCACATTGTCTGGATTGCTTTTAGGCAACCCTAGCCTATTCCAGGGAGACAACTGCTCATCCAGTCACAGTGAGGGAACAACAGTCAGGAAGGAAAATGTTCCTCAGAATATAGAATGTCCCAGTTATGAAAGGCAGTCCATGCTCCAGCACCACTGCAACCTGCTGCCCGTCACCATGGAACCCAGGCAGCCAGTGTTTCCTCGATGGCTCACTGGCAGCTTTTTGATAAGGATGATGCTGCTGTCAGGTCACAGCCTGGCAGAGATCCAAATGATGGCAACCATCGCCTACTCTGACACTTGCTCCTGGTCTAATGCAGAGTACTGCAGTCAGTTCTAGCAATGAGCACATGATTTGTGGGATGTGGGGAGAGATTTTTGGGGGCTGTCCTCAACTTGAAATCTGTTTTCTCTCACATCCTGCCAGCATCTGAATGACTGAAGAGGTCCTTTCAATTTTCTGCCCAAGCAGGTTGGTGAAGTCAAGGCAGGTTGCTTGCTAGCAGCATCAAAGCATACAGCTGCAGTGGGCAGAAAGCTGTAAGAGTCTACAAAAATCAAATGACCTTACTGCATGGGTGAAAAGATGTAAAGGAAAAAATAAAGCACTTACTTGAGCACTTGTGCCACTGTGTTTGGTCCATACCACTGACCTATGGATTTTCCCTCTCCAACTCCCATTTGCGCTGCATCACAAGAAAAAAAAGAAAATTCACCTACAACACATTCCTTTGTTATCAGAGCTTGAATTTAATAGGGAAGAAATCTCACTTGGAAATAGTTTTTGAGTCAGCAGAACTGACCCCTTCATGGGGTATCTCTGTAGATGGGAGACAGAACTAGATCCAAAAGGACTGTAAAGCAAATCCCTTCCCCAAAAAGCAGTAACACAGAGGTTCAAAAGGCAGTGTTACCTCAGAAGAGATTTTACTTATGAGTGTCCAATTAGCAGACCACTCCTGTAACACAAAGTTTAGTTGACTGAAGCTATAGGTGCCTTAACACTCTACAGGAAAATCTGATGCTGCTCTTTTTTTTTTTTTTAACCTGGGGAGTTTCTATGAAGTAAGCTCCTTCCCTAGGCCATTTGCCACTTCTGAGAATGTTTTCACTCAGCAATCTTTTTGTATTAGAAAGTCCTGGTAAGGACAGCAACCATATGCATTTCTCTCACCTTGGCTGGCTAGAATGTGGAAAGTGATACTGACCATAACCTAAAGCATTGGGCAAACCTGACGGCCTTTGTGGAGTCAAGATGAAAAATCCATCATAGTGCATAGCAAAGAGTGGTAGTTGGACATCACATCAGAAAATACACAGCATGACCTGCCACTCACATTAGTTTTGTTTGGTGGTGGTTTTGTGGTTTGCTTTTTTCTTTCGGCTAAGCTAATAAAACAAGCACAGAAAAATGTTCTACACTCATGAGAAACCCAGACAATATATCCCCATTCTTCAGCACCCAGCCTCTTACCTATCTGGTGAATGGAGTAGTAGCTGTCTTTTTTGTCAATGAAGGCATTAAGAACATTGAAGTAATTATCCATCTGCCTCTTCCCTTTTGTCCACCTCCAGTCTAAGACATGAAACAAAACATGATCTTTCTTAGAGGCTAGAGGCTGAAAGCTACAAATCTCTTCCCTGTGCATCAACCAACTGACCCAATTTTCATGTTGCCATGCTATTACTAGGCATCTGGGGCATTCCCAGCACTGAAGGATTAATTTCAAAAGAAAAGTAAAGCATTCTGACAGCTTGGATAAAGGAGTATCACCCACTGAAAAACAAACAAACAAACAATTGGAGAACATAGTACCTCTAGCTCACAGGTGGGAAATAGGATTATGAGTTCTCATTGACAGGTTTGAGCCACATATTCAGGGAAGAAAACAGGTGGCCTCACCACAAAAACCATCTCCCACAGATTGAAAGACCATCAAGAACTGCCACAAACCCACTGGTACCGCTCCATATGGACCAAGCACAGTTTAAGCACAAGAACAGAAATGTACTCAGGAAAAGGATACTGCATCAAGGGCTTTGTGACAAAACTGAACAATAAACAAGACTCAATCTATCACATTGTTTAAAATTTCAGCTTCAAGGAGAGTCTAGTAGGCGCTTGGCTTCAGTGGATTTAACCAGTGTATTACAGGGTTTGTTATCTGCTGTCCTTACAAGCAATGCACTTGTGGGAGCACACCATGAAGTCAGGATGAGCTGTGTACTGGTTTACCTCTTCCCAAATGCCTGCAGACCAAGGCCTGAGCAAAGATCATCTGACCACACCGCAACATACAACCCCAGCCAGTATCCGAGGTGGGACCGGTTCCTCCTGTAAACAAGGACAGAAAAGAAATAGGTAATGAAGAGTCAGTGCCAAGAGGGAGATGAAAGCACTGCAAGTCTGCATGGAGAGCAGGTAGGGAATAACGACTACCTCGGCTCACATACCCAAGGCTGAGAAACAAAGATGTACTTAGCAATGAGTAACTTAAAGGCATCTCTTAAAAAAAAAAAGCAAACAGACTCTTAACTGAAAGGGAAAATCAAACCAAAACACCACCACAACTTCAAAGAGAAATTCAAACAAGACAACTAAAAAAAAAAACAAGCTGGATTTCTCAGGAACAGCCACTGTGCCTGGCTGCAGCCTCCCATCCTAATTCAGAGACATATTTCTGAAGAGACACCTCACACAGAGGTGCTTGTTACAGGGGACTTCCTGAAATCCTCATCTTGAGCAGGCAGCTCATGGGAAGAAAAAAAAAAAATCATCAAAACACAAACCTCAGCCCCAAGGATTTCGTAGAACTATAGAATGTCTTGAGTCAGAAAGAACCTTAAAGATCACCTAGTTCTAACTCCCCTGCCATGGGCAAGAACACCTTCCACTAGGCTGTGTGGCCCCAGGCCTCATCCAGCCCAGTCTGACATACTTCCAGGGATGAGGTATCCATAACCTCCCTGGGCAGCCTCTTCCAGCATCTCACCACACTCCATAATAAAGAATTTCTTCTTGATGTCCAACCTGAATCTACCCTGCATTAGTTTAACACCATTGCACCTTGCCCCACCACAGGCCCTTCTAAAAAGTCAATTTCCAGCATGTTCGTTTCAACAGGTTGGTTTTAAATCAAAATGCTGAAGTTCTTCAATGGCTATCTGAGTAGAATCACTGAATGTTTTGTGTTTGAAGGTATCTTGAAGATCATCTAGTTCTACACCCCCCGCACTGCCACCTTCCACTAGACCAGACTGCTCAAAGCCCACATCATAAGCGGCTATGACTGGACAAGATTCCAAAGTGAGCAACGTAGGCCAAAGAAAATCCCCACCAGCCAAAAAATATCACTCCAGCACCCCCAAACCCCCACATCCTACGGAATACTGGAGAATAAGCTGGGCATTTGCTCACATTGGAAAGCCTGAGACCAAGGTCTGAAGGCTGGAAGCACTTTCTTGACAGAACTTCAAAAGAACACTACTGCTGCTGCACTGAAGCTCTGGCTATTGTTATAAGCTTAAATGTTTAGTGTGATCACAGCAGGTAAGCTGCCTTAGAGGCACCCAGTCAGCTGTGTCTTCACGCAGCTGGTAGAAACAGGTTCTTTGTAATGCACCTTTCAGTCACAGAATCATAGAATTGTTCGGGTTGGAAGGGACCTCCAAAGGTCATCTAGTCCAACTCCCCTGCAGTCAGCAAGGACATTCTCCACTAGATCAGGTTGCTCAGAGTTTTGTTGAACCTGACTTTGGATATCTGCAGGGATGTGACTTCAAATACCTCCCTAGGCAACCTCCTGCAGTGTTTCACCACCCTCATGGTAAAGAACTTGTTCCTAACATTCGATCTAAAAGTCCTCTTCCCTAATTTCAAACCATTGCCCCTCACTGTATCACTCCAGGCCTTTGCAAATAGTCCCTCTGCAGCCTTCTTGTAGGCTGCTGGAGAGCCACTACTATTTTTCCCTGGAGCTTTCTTTTCTCCAGGCTTAAAACCCCCAGTTTCTTCAGCCTGTCCTCAAAGGAGTGGTGTTCCAGGCCCCTAGTCTGCATGAGAAACACAAGGAGAAAAATCACCCAAGATGACTATTTAATCGACCTCTGGATGTTGAGTGGTTTTCTTCTATCATTTTTCCAGCAGTTTATAACATATACAACATCCAAAATTGATAGTGCTTTACAAAATCAGCATGAGACATTCCCCTTACCCTGCAAAGAGCTTGCAGTATTTGAGTGGGCAAGCACAGAGGGAAGTGGTCAACAACAAAGAGGTAACTTGAGGGAGACTGAAAAAGGATGAAGCTGCTGTCTGGCATACAAATCCCATCTGGACTGTAAATGGGACACAACTCAGAAAATGTTTGGGTTTTTTTTTTCCACCCCCACTCTTTAATAACTCACATAGAAATCCCAATGGTGTTTGTGAGCCGTGGCTAAACTCATGCTAATCCTTCAATTACAAATGCATCTTTAACTATGGCTCACAAACATGAATTTAAAGGGATTAAACTTCATCAAGGATGTCTCATGGTTTGTTAGGCAAAGGGTTTCCCGGTAGTGAAAGAACAGAACAAACCAGAAGGACCAGCTACCAAGAAGGCTCTTTTTCAAACCTGAGGCATTTTCTCTGTTGATTCATAGAATGATCTGGGTTGGAAGGGACCTTACAGATCTACTTCCAACAACACTGCCATGGGTAGGGACACCTCCCACTAGACCAGGTTGCTCAAGGTCTCATCCAACCTGGCCTTCAACACTTCCAGGAAGGGGGCATCTACAACCTCCCTGGGCAACCTGTTCCAGTGTCTCATCACCTTCACTGTAAAGACTTTCTTACTAATATCCAGTCTAAATATACCTTCCTCATGCTTCAGTTTGGGATGATGTTAATCTGTTGACAGTGAGGACACTAAAGGTGCTTGGAATCCCATTTACCTGCTCTCAGATCCCTTCTGATACAACAGTAGAAAAAAAACAAAACCAAAAACATACAGAAGAGACCGTGGAGAATACTTTAAGGAACCAAATGTCCTGCTTCGAGTTCACTGGGATGTGTTCCTCATATTGCTACAGTTCCTGTGTGTCAGAGCCATTTCAGACATTCAAACTCCTCTCCATTTCCCAATAAACAAAAACCCTCCACATAGTATAGAACAGATGGCAGGAATTGCTGTATCATAGCTCTAGCTTTCATCCACTTCAACCCAAAGAGCATTATTAAATGATATTTCACATTACACCCGTGTAGGACCCAAGTACAAAAATCTCCTCATGTTGCCTAATGAAAGAACATTTTTAGGTAGGCTTGGAATACTGTGTCCAGTTTTGGGCTCTCAAATTCAATAGAGACAGAGATCTGCTGGAGAGAGTCCAATGGAAAGCTACGAGGATGAAGAAGGGATTGAAACATCTCTCCTGTGAAGAAAGATTGAGAGAACTGGGACTGTTTAATTTGGAGAAGAGAAGGCTAAGAGGGGATCTTTAATTAACATCTGTAAATATCTGAGGGGTGGGTGTCAAGGCAAAGGTGCCAGCTCTTTTTGGTGGTGGCCAGTGACAGGAGAAGGAATAACAGGTATAAGATAGAACACAGGAGGTTCCAATCCAACACAAGGAGAAATTTCTTTACTGTGAGGGTGCTGGAGCCCTGGAGCAGGCTGCCCAGAGAGGTTGTGCAGTCTCCTTCTCTGTGCAACTTTCAAAATCCTGTGCTCCTGTGTGACCTGCCCTAAGTGACTCTGCTTTGGCATGGGAACTGGACCAGGCGATCTCTGAAGGTCCCTTCCAACCCCTAACACTCTCTGATAGTCTTCCAAAACTCCCTCATCTCCCTTTGAAAATAATCACTCTTATCCCCCAGGCCCAAGGGAACAAGGAAAGCTCATCATCAGACAAAAAGCCTATCCTATCAACTAAATGTAATGCATTTCTGATTCTTGTGAACAGAAGCACATTATGTTAGTGGGACTGTTTCATCAGGCAGAGAACCAGATTGCCCTAATTTTCAGGATGCACTCAGACTTGTTCGCAGTACATACCAATAGCAGGGAAGTTCTTTCTGTAGGTGAACCAAAGCCGAGAGGTCACATCCAACAGGATCTCTTCCTTCTCTGAAAAACGTTCAGCATTGAAAGGCAAGCACAGGAGGGTAGCACCAAACACAGCTAAGTCCACCTCCCACTCACCCTCCCTAATGCCAACAGCCTTCTGCCCCTCACGAGGAGGATGGATGCCCAAAGGGGCAACATCAGGATGAGGAATAAGACAATGAAATGGTGCAGAAGAAACTTTCTTTTTCCCCCCAAATAGCTACAAAGACACTATGCCATAGGCAAATTATAAAGCATTCTTACTTTTCCCCTGAGCCATTACCTTGCCTCAACCATTCTGGTTGCACGGAATCATAGAATTGCTTCAGCTGAACAAGACCTCTAGACAAAGTCCAACTACTGACCTAACACCATCACGGCTATAAAACCATGTCCCCAAAGAACCAAGTCCACACATTTCCTGAACACCTCCAAGGATAGTGATTCCACTGGGCAGCCTGGTCTAATGCCTGACCACTCTTGCAGCAAAGAAATTTTTCTTAATCTCCAATCTAAACATCCCCTGGCACAATTTCAGGCCATTTCCCCTCATTCAACCACCTGATACTAGGGAGAAGAGATCAACACCAGTCTTACCTCCTTTCAGGCAGCTGCAGAGTGCTATGAAGTTTTCACTTTGCCTCCAGGCTATACAACCCCAGTCCCCTCAATCACTCCTCGCCAGACCTGTTCTCCAGACCCTTCACTGGCTCCACTGCCCTTCTCTGGACACACTCCATAGAATCACAGAATCGTTTTGTTTGGAAAAGACCATCAAGATCATTGAGTCCAACTATTCTCTAACTCAACAAAGCCTTCTAATAAATCATGTCCTCAGGCATCACATCTCTGCCTCTCTGAAACAGCTCCATGAGCTAAGTCCTAATAACTACTGTATCATAACTTTTTGCACAACAGTATTCCAGAGCCCCAGGAGGTGGCCAGGCACACAGAACCACAGCAGTTATGAGACCATTTTCCCAGCAGACAGACAAACACTGCTGCAATGTGCTTATAGGGCTTGCAGTCACCTTGCTGTTTAGCAAAGTGTACCACTAACAAAGCCCCCTGAGTTCCAAATGAGGTTGCACCATGCACACAAAATACCTGTAAAGACGCTGTATTTCCGGCCAAGGATCCAGACAGGCTCTTTGGTCTCAGGGAAGTCTTCATATTCAAACCTGAGAGTGTCATAGGTAAGAGTAGCTAGGAGGAGAAAGGAGAAATTATACACATTTTCTTTCTAAAAATCACACAAAACTAGAGTGTGAGCTGCTGTGGCTCAGCAGCTGAGCAGAACACAGCCAGAGCAGCTGGCTCTAGTTGGCACAAACTGCTGTGCCTGCCCATGCCACCACCACCGGCTCAAGAAGGCATGAAGCTGATGCAGCCCTGGCTCACTCCTGGCTGTTCCACAAACAGAAAAGCAGAGGGCTTCCAGATTAGATCAGAAAACAGTCAAGGAAATGTCTGGGACTTCAGCTATCAGATGCACTCTAGGATAATCAAGTCCAAGCACTGACCTAACACCACCAGGGCCACCAAACCATGCTCCAAAATGCCCTGTACACACAGTTCTTGAGCACCTCCAGGGAGGTACCCCTTGCAATAAAGATGAAAATAGGCTCCTAAATCAAATTTTGAATGAGATTTTGGCCCTAACCCAGAAGATTTAAAGCAAGTTCCTTGGGTGAATTAGTCTACAGACTGTTTCAGGCACATGCAGGACAGCATGAGTTGCTGTCCTGGGCTGAGACTTCTCAGCTGCAAGCTAAACAACACAACTCTGCTTGCACAGAAAGGTTCCAGCAAATTATGACTGTCTTTACCTCCAGCAAAATTCAGTAGGAAAATTAAAATTTCTTTCCTTGAACCTGCTCTGGTGAGACCTCCACCTCAAACACTGCAGCCAGTTTTGGTGCCCCCATCACAAGAAGGAACCAAGAGCTATTGGAGTAAGTCCAGAGGAGGGCCATAAAGGTGATCCAAGGGCTGGAGCATCTCTGCTACAAGGATAGACTGAGGGAGTTGGGGTTGTTCAGCCCAGACAAGACTCCAGTGGGGACCTTATAGCTGCCTTTCAATATCTGAAGGGATCCTACAGGAAGGCTGGAGAGGGACTTTTCATAAGGATGAGGAGTGGTTTGAAGCTGAGGGAGAGTAGGTTTAGATTGGATCTTAGGAAGAAGTTCTTCAGTATGAGGGTGATGAAACTCTAGAATAGGCTGCCCAGGGGTGTTCAAGACTGAGTTGGATGAGGTCTTGAGCAGCCAAGTCTAGCTGACAGGTGCCCATAGCAGGGAGGTTGGAGTAGATGGTCTCTAAGGTCCCTTTCAAAACCCTACCTATGTTTCTTTGCCCTTCCAGGGAAGGAAGTGACATGACTGCTCCACATATTTTCAAGTCTGCATCACCTTCTACTTTCTCCCTTAATTTTCGGGAGTTTCCCTTTGGGATGATCCAAGATAAATTTATTCTGACAACCTGAAGCCAGCACTTAGGATTTCTTCAAATTACGTGCATTACCAGATTCTGCTCTGGCAAGAGGTGGTCCTGCCTTGGCAAGAGGGTTGGACTCAGTCTCTGGAGGTGTTTCCAAACTAACGTTCTGTGATCCTGTGACCTGATCTTGATGTAAATCCTGAAGTCTCAGATAGGCTTTAAAGTGCTAAGGACTATATAGGTGGTTTATTTTATCAGTTCTCATTAATTCAGTTCTCCATCATGCTCGTGAATGTCACTCCTCAAGCTTGCCACGAATCCAGCTCTCTGCCAAACGAGTCTCAAACACCTTAAATAAGCTGACTGAAACAAGGATAGTACATAGAACCTATCAACCTACCTGCCTCTTTGTCCTTCCTAGCAATGCTCACATTCTCAAATGTCACACCCTCTGTGGTTCCACATTTCAGAGGACACCAGGTCCTTAGGAAGCACAGGATTTGCAGCTGACAGCTTTACAGCAAAGACCATAGAGTCACTATCATTTTGATTGGAACAGACTTGCAAGATCGTTTGAGTCCAACCATTCTCTAACTTGAGCAAGCCTGGTGCTAAACCACGTCCCTCAGTACTGCATCCCTGACTCTTTAAAACACCTCCAGGGATGGGGATTCAGCCACTTCCCTGGGTAGCCTATTCCAGTGTTTGAGAACCCTTTCAGAGAAGCAGTTTCTTCTAACGCCCAACCTAAATCTCCCCTGGTGCAACCTGAAACTATTTCTTCTCATCTTACCACTTGTTGCTAGAGAGAAGAGACCAACACCCACCTCACTCCAACCTCCTTTCAGGGAGCTGCAGAAAGTGGGAAGGTTTCCCCTCCTTTTCTCCAGACTAACCAATCCCAGCACCCTCAGCTGCTCCTCACCACACCTGTTCTCCAGACCCTTCACTAGCTTGATTGCCTTTCTCTAGACATACTTCAGCACCTCAATGTCCTTGGAGTGAGTGTCCCCAAAACTCAGTACTCAAGACGTGTCCTTACCAGTGCTGAGTACAGGGGAGTGATTAATTCCCTGCTCCTGCTGGCTGTACCATTCCTGATCCAGGCCAGGATGCTGGTGGCCTTCTTGGCCACCTGGGCACACTGCTGGCTCATGTTCAGCCAGGTGTTGATCAACACCCCCAGGTCTTTCTCTGCTGGGCATTTTCCAGCCACTCTGGCCCAAGCCTGGAGCATTCATGGGGTTGTTGCGACCCAAATGCAGGACCTGGCACTCGGCCAGGATCTACTGGAAAGGGACGGCTTGTGTCTTTACCCTTCAGTCAAAGACAGAACAGGAAGGGGTCAGCAGGCTGTCTGCTGGGTCAGCCACACATTCAGACTGCAAGTGCCATGACACTGCAGATTCCAGAGGAGAGTCCCAGACACACAGCCCTGCAGCTGACTGCCCAGCATCTGGGCTCTATGCTAAGGTCTCACGGGCCCAGCTGCACATCCCAAAGGTGCAGTTAGGCATTTCTGTGCATGCTGGTTTTTTTCTAAAGAAAATACCTGCCGCTATCTGAAAAGGCACGACCAATAAATGCAGGAGTTAGAAACTTCACCTTCACAGGGAAGAAAATTCAAGAGACTGCTCCCAGTTAGCATTGACAATTTTATAATGGGAGCACTAAACTCCAGACAAGGCTTGAAGCTCTTAAGTGTTCCCTTTACAAACACCTACCTTCATACACTCTGGCACTTTTCCACAACTACACCCATCATGCCATTGCCCCCATCAGCTAAATATGAGGCAGTGGAACCCAAACAGTTCAAAGAAGAATACAAGTGTCACAACTTGCACAGGAGCTGCTCTCTCCCTCTCATACTTGAAAGTGTCTGAAAATAAAAGCAGAAATTCACCAAGCAGAAACTCTGTTTGAAGATGTTCCTTTTAGAGTTGTCATGTGAGATGAGCAAATGTCTCAGGCACCACTCCAAAACATCACCTTCAAGAAGCTTCAGATTTTAAATACTAACCTCTGAGCACCCAGGACAGCAACCTCTGCAGAAAATTCAAGCACACTTCCGATACAACAGCTCAATTTTTCCCCATGTATTTATAAAGCCAGTATTTTATAAAGCTCAACTTTTTCCCATGTATTTATAAATTCACTTTTTCCCAGTGAATTTATAAAGCCAAGAGCTTCAGCCCTGCGGGAACACCCTCAGGAAGGCAGCCTCGCTTTCCAGGAGCCTCAGGCATGCTTGGCTGGATCTCTGCCCCACAGACACACCTTCTACAGGTGTCTTCAGCTGTCTGCTGAAGTGTCCAAGAACATCTTCTCATTCCATCCCCTCTTTAGAAAGCACTGACACGAAAGGCAAAGCTTTGTATGTGCCACTATGGACAAGACAGAATCATAGAATGGTTATGAAAGGACCTCAAAGATCATCTAGTTCCAATCCCCTGCCATAGGCAGGGACACCTCCCACTAGTACAGGTCACTCAAGGCCTCATCCA